>JABSTQ010003984.1:0-108687 GCA_013358835.2 Ixodes persulcatus
TCACAGCAAGCAGTCTGGCCTCCTTCCTGGTTATCGGATCACCAGAGCAGCGGGTCACGTTCACGTCAACTGATGACGTACCCTTGGGCAGGGCAATATTACAGGCGCAGACGATTTTGGATATGTGTTGAATTTCACTGCGTCAGTCATCCTACTATTTCAAGTCAACCACCGCCAGACTCGTGTTGCAACGGACTGTGACTCAGCTACTCGGCCACAGGCCAAGCAACACTTCCTTTGATTTCCTGTTTCTTAAGGCTCTAACTAAGAAGCAATTTGCATTGGATGCCAGTAAACAAGGACTCATGAAATCCCTACCTAGGGACATGCGGTAAAAGATGCTCCTACTCAACTCCTGTCAAGCTGCCTGTTTCGAGTTCCGACTACGCACCATTTTTTAGACGGAAAAAATAATATGAAAAATCGGAAACAACCTTGCTCAGCATAGTAACAATGCACCAACATCTCCTTGACCGTAATGCTCTCAGAAATAAAAAAAAGCAAAAAAAGGTGTTCGGATTTGTATTTTGTTTTTAAGGGGGGGGGGGGGGTATTTCTCAAGAAACGTAACGAAATACATTTCATTCTGATTGCATCGCGATAAAAAGAAACATTACACATGTACTTGATACAGGAATACAGGTACTGGTAAAAACGTGTATTGCAATACAGAAAAACAGATACGAAATGTATTGCTGAAATACGATACAGCCCAACCCTGTTGTGTTGCGGCATAAGCCGCTGAAAGCTGACATTATCAAACGCATTGACAATTGTTACAAAATGATAAATGCCCCCAAAAAACACTGATTTTACTAAGCTCACGGTGCTGGATTGCCTGGGGTGACTCGTAGCGTCCGAAGCGGTCCATCGCAAGGTGAAACAAAGCATGCAGACTAAAGTCAAAGGAAATGAGCGGGAATCCGCTAGCTTGCTTGTAACCCTAACCCACCTGAATGGAAAATATATAACACAGAAAACAAGCATCGGAACAAAGACCAAGTAAAAAGGAAACTTACGTGTGAAAGAAAAAAGAAAAAAAAAGATAGGCGTCGGAGCAAAGCGCAAGAGAAGAGAGAAGTGAATCTCGCTTTGTTTTAATTCCGAAGCAAACCCAGATCTCGCACTTCAAATGAGTGCGCGCGAATGAATCTGGAAGGCAGCAGGGTTGGCCACCGGCTAAACAACTCTCCTCAAACTATAAGAAAACAATAACTGATCATCTTTCGGTGGCGCGCGAGTCAACGAGTTATCGGAGCTCTGCGAGTTATGAGTCGCCCCTTGCTCGCAGATCTCAGTCTTGGTGAAAGGAAGACGACGACGGCACTGCTGCTGGTAACCCTTTTTGTGTCTCTGAATTTCCCTTACGTAGCCGATAAATTGCGTGTTTAAACAGTATATTCGGAGATTAGCAAGTAACAGAAAGACATAGGGTCTTCGTGCGCAAAAGGACCTCCTGAAGGGAGGCCAGGACATCAACAAATATGACCTCGGACATCGAGTCATCGAATGCACCCATGTCCATCGACATGGCTGAAGCTCAGGCAAGTACATCGACGATCATCAAAGACGGCTATGAGATTCCGCCCATAGACTGCACCGCTGAGACAATGAGCAGTTCCTCATCGACAATCGTCTCTAGTAACGACGAGTTGCACTCCGACGACGGTGACTACGAGGTCGTTCATGGCAAGAAAAGACGAAAGACAAGCCAGAGCTCAGCATCACATTCTAAAGAGAACACCAACCTACAAGTCGGATTCACTGTACTATACATGCCAACTGACACCAGCAAAGTTGCATCGCTCAGCAAATTTAAACTCACTGACTACCTGAACAACGTCGCACCAGGCATGGTTAGTGTAGTTCGCATCAACAAAGCTCGTAATATCGTTGCGGTTGACGTTAAGAAGCCTGCACTCAAAGCCGAACTCCTGAAGCTAACCAAGCTATGCGCACTACCGGTGCGGGCTTTTCTACCTAGCGACCGCACAAATTGCTATGGCGTCCTTCGAGACATCGACCCTGACTGCACAGAACAAGACATAAAAACGCGACTACAGTCGACCGCCTGCATAACGGATGTGAAGCGCCTTGGCAAGACATCACCCGTTGTGCGAGTATCGTTCGCAACAAAAGTAGCTCCTCAACATGTCAATGTCGGTCTTGTACGAACGGAAGTAATTCCCTACCGAGCACGCCCCTTGCAGTGCTACAGGTGCCACAAATTTGGCCACATCGCAGCTGCCTGCGCAGAAGAAACCCAGTTATGTTCTCGGTGTGGACAATGCCACGACGACAAGTGTGAAGTCAATCCCTGCTGCGTCAATTGTCAAGGAAATCACGCCTCCAACGCACCTGAGTGCCCAGTGAGGGCAAAGGAGGCAGAAGTAGCGAGGTACAAGTTAGAGCACAAAACCACATTTCGCGAGGCAAAAAGTGCTGTGCATGCAAAAAGACAAGCAAACAAAACAATGGCTTCAAACAACATGCCAGGACCTAGCGCCTCCCCCAACGATTCTCTGTCTCTGACTGCTCAAGACTTCCCTCGTCTCGAAGACGTAAGGAGCACATCTGCAAGTCTGGTCACCGCTGAATCTACCGCAACAACTACACTCCCAGTTTCTAAGAAACCTTCTTTTTGGGACAAACCACACATCAAAAACATCACTTCAAACAAGGCCTCCAACGTGCACACGACAGAACCCAACCAAGAAAGTGGAACAAATACTGACTCGGTGTTTAAAACCATAATCCCACTTATGTTCACCGCTCATTCGCAAGATACTGGTCACAACGTCACAGACATCAACACTTCATCAAGTGCTAAAAGCCGTCCTCTCATTAGAGCCCATTATTACAATGCTATGCTAGAGTTTTTCCAAGAAGGTCTTACTTGTCAGTACAAACATTTTCTTTACTGTAACTCGAAAGCTAAATGGCATCGAACAAATGAACCAGATCATATTGAAACTCAGCCTGTTGCATCGCAGTGGTACGAAACCTGTTCATCACAAGTCCTCTACCGATTTTTATGGTATACGCTTCTTAAAAAGCTCTCGTCATATCATTTAAGGTACAAACACCTCATACACCAGTATAAATCACAGATTACAAAGCTGCAGGACAGCAATCTTTCACCATTCGCCTACCCACACCAACCCATCCACGATGGGAGACATTAATAGGAGGACCACCAAGCACCTTCAACCCCTCTCCTGTTCAGTTTTTCAATGGAACTGTAACGGATTGAAAACGCGACTCCCTGAGCTCCGCAACCACCTCGGGGACAACTCTTACGACGCCATAGCTCTCCAGGAACCCAGAATGACAGCAGGCGACATGCGCATTGCGGGTCATGTAGTGTACGCCAGCAAACCGCATTCGGCAAGAGGGTTTCCGCGGGCAGCACTGCTAGTGCGTCGAAAGCTGCCACAAAGTGAGGTGGACCTCAATGATTTATGCACTGAGGGTGCAGAGTTTGTGGCAGTGACGGTGGAATGGAGAAGACGCCCACTCACCATCGTCTCGGCATACGTGGCCCCTAACGCAGCTTGGGACACCCATGTACTTGCGGACATTCGAATGCGAGCCAAGGGAGACCTTATAGTAGCCGGAGACTTTAATGCGCACTCAAAGTCTTGGGGAGACAAGCAAGACTCCTCAAGGGGACGGGAGCTACAGGCAACGGTCGAAGCACTTGACCTGAGAAACATCACAAGTGGAAGCCAGACGTTTATCCGCCCTGGAGTGACGGGAAGCGTGATTGACCTCACCTTCACAACTTGGTCCCTGAGGCTCAGTGCAACCCCTCAGGCGGACAGCTGGGGGAGTGATCACCTACCAATTGTCATTGGAAAGCCGCCGAAATTCCCCCTTAGGACTTGCCAGATAGTCGACTGGGACCACTACAGGACACTGCTTGGAGAGGCACTAGAGGGGGGATTTCCCTTCAATTCAGAAACACTGTCGCGCGTCCTCAAAGAAGCCACCCGTGAAGTCAGAGTGCCATTAACGCGCCCTAACCCCGACCTCGAATGGCTTAAACTCCGAGCGAGGAGACGGCGAGCCCAGCGAAAGTCGTGGGTCACCAGAAAACCGGAGGATATCCTGGCCTATCGGCGACTGGATGCCAGATTTAGGAAACACGGAAAGAAACTGGCGCGCCGACAATGGCGTCTCAAGTGTTCTACTCTAGACAGACCATCAGGAGGAAGCCGGGCTTGGAGGATGTCGAGAACACTGGCGGGCCGCCCGATTCCCCGAAACCCAGTGCTTGGAATGGCCGTTGCCATGAACCTCCGACCGACAGAGATGGTAGAACTCCTCGCGGATACTTTCATTGAAGTTCCGCTGGTACCGACAGTGGGGCCGCCCCCCGAGAATTGGGACAAGTATCGTCATCCCACAGCACCTCTGATGCAACAACCGGACGCCGACTTTACTCTCCACGAGCTGCAGTACGTCCTTGATGCCCTTCCCAGACACCGCGCGGCACCAGGCCCGGATGGAGTCACCAACCAGGCCCTGAGAAACGTCAACGAGTCGGCACGCCCGGCGATGCTAGCTCTCATCAACCATGTATGGAGGACGGCTGAGCTCCCAGACGCCTGGAAGGTAGCAACCACAATACCAGTGCTGAAGCCCGGCAAGCTCCAAGATCAACTAAGCTCATACAGGCCTATCTCCTTGACATCATGCCTGGGCAAAGTGATGGAGCGTATGGTGCTACGCCGTCTTGTTTACCACCTAGAAGGGGCAAGGGCTTTACCGGACTGTTTTTCCGGATTCCGGCACCATCGGAGCACGGTAGATGCAGTGGGAGATATCGTCAGTTCACTGGAAGAAGCAAAAGCGCAGGGTTGGTCTGCGGTGGCCGTCTTTCTGGACGTCCGCAAGGCCTTTGATGCCCTCCCCCACAAGGCCATCATTTCAGCCCTACGCCGTTTCGGGGTGAACGGACGTCCACTGAAATACATTTGCGCGTTTCTTAGTGAACGCACTATGTGTGTAAAGGCCGGCAGCGCGGTGAGCAGCCCCCGGAAAATCATACGAGGAGTTCCCCAAGGGAGCGTTGTAAGCCCGCTACTCTTTGCTCTGGCCATTGCATCGCTCCCAGCGGCGGCAAGGGTTGGAGAAGAACCGGCGTGCCCTATCAGCATGGCCGTCTATGCAGACGACGTGGCACTCTGGTCCACTGCCCCCAGCTACAGAAGGCAACGTATGGTATGCGCTCTCCAGCGAGCCCTGACAAATACAGTGTATCGTCTCCACCAACTGGGCTTGACAATATCAGCGGAAAAAACGATTGCGCTGAGCTACGCTCCAAGGAGGCCAAGCAAGTTCATGCCCACACTACGCATTGGGGACACTCCAGTGAAACTGGCAAAAATGGCCACATATCTTGGCGTCACGTTGGACTCGAGGCTATCATGGGGCCCAGCAATGAGGGAAGTGCTCCAAAAGATGCGGACCCATACAAACATTCTTCGGATGCTCGGCGGAACTACCTGGGGAACCTCATCTCACATGATGCTACAACTGTATAGGGGGCTCATCCTGGCTCGCCCATTGTACGCCCTACCGTTCGCCACACTCAGTGCCAACCAGCTCAAAAATCTTGAACAAGCGCAACGCGTGGCACTCAGGATTTGCCTCGGAGTTCCCCGCACGGCCTCGTCTCGACATACGCTCACAGAATCCAGGATTAACTCTGTAGAGAACATCATGCAAGAACGGGCGCTGGGCCATCTGACTCGAATGAGCAACTGCGACTCCACCATCACGCTCCTAATGAGGATCGCCGAGCGCACTGAATCAAGACTAGGAGCGCACCTTTGCACCCTTGGTGACATTGCTGGCACACCAGGACCTCTCGTTCCACTCCCAGAGCTGCACAAAGAGCCCCACCCTCTGCGGATCAGCCTTCATATCCCTGGACTGCGAACCAAGAAGAATGTAGCAGTGGTCGTAGCAAGGCAGCTCACGGAAGATCACTTAGTTACCCAGTACGATGGATGGACCCGAGTGTACACCGACGGATCAGTGGACCCCTCTGGAGGCACAGCAACAGCAGCGGCTTTCTTCCAGGCAGCCGCTGTGGGTACCAGTGAGCGCCTGGCTCATCAAGCATCCTCCACCACGGCAGAGCTAGCAGCCATACGGCTCGCCCTCTGGGGAATCCGGACAGGTTGCACACAGGCCCTACGCTGGGTCATCTTGAGCGACTCAAGATCAGCCCTCGAGCTGCTATCTAGGCTCGAACGGGCCACGCCCCTGGCCCGTTCAATCGCGCAGGATGCGGTGGAACTTCAGCAAAAAGGCAACGACATTGTCTTCCAATGGCTCCCAAGCCACTGTGGCATTAGAGGGAATGAAGTCGTTGATTTTCTAGCGATGCGGGCTCACAGGGACCCCGAGTGCCCGCTCTCAACCGTTCCCCGCTTCTCAGATGCCAAGCTACTTGTGAGAAGAGCCATCGCCCTACAGCACCCGGACCCGGTAGTGGTGGCGGGTGCCTTCCCAGCTCGGATACCACGCGGCTTCGACCGCCAAACTGCCGCAGTATTGCACAGATTACGGACCGGAAGCGCCTTCACCCCGGCGTGGATAAGTCGCTTTAGACTCGATGTTGATCCCATATGCCAGACCTGCGAGGAAACGGCCGACGCCGAACATCTCCTCCTGCAGTGCACTGATCACGAAGAGGAGCGCACCAACCTCCGTGATGCCTTTTCCCACCTAGGGCTACCTAGTTCCAACTTGGAGGAACTCCTGCGTCCAAGAGCGTCACGAGCTACTACAGACAAGGCACTCAAGAGTGTAGTCAGCTTCTTAAGGAGCACGGAACTCCTCGAGATCCTCTAAGACTTCCAAGAAATCTGGGTTGCTTGCGGCTCCTGGGGCTCCTGGGGATCTTACATACAGAGGTTTTCAGGAGTTCGAGGAGTCGCGATTCTGTACCGAAAGCCGTAGGAAAGCTAACACTCTGAAAAGATCCCCTTCCCTCTTCCCCCTCTCTACTCCTCTATCTCTTTTTTCCCCTATTCCCCTTTCCCATCGACAGTGACATGTGCGCCCAAAGCGCAACTAACTACAACGTCGATTTTCTAATAAACATCGCTTCAACAACAAATCTCAGTCTTGGCGCGCGTGTGCTTTCTCCACGCCGTCGAAAAACAAAAGCAAGACAAGAAGGACGTTGAGGAGCCATGCATGGCGGTTTCTTTCTTTGCCGCACCCTTCGTTTCTTGTTTTGCTCTCGTGTGTGAAGCCCGTCAACAGCACGTCCGTGAAAGGCGCCACCGCCACCCCCCCCCCCCCCCTTCCCCTCTGCTGTTTGCTTTTACGTGTGTTTTTTGTATTCATTTTATTTCTGAGCAACTGACTCGCTGACTGGCTCGGTATAGCTAAACGTAACCTCCCCCCCGCTTTAAAAAAAAAAAAAAATAAAGAACCGGGTCTATTCCATTCCCATTCCATTCCGGGCAAAAGGCATCTAATTCCATTCCCATTCCATTCCCCTCAACGATGCCGCCATTCCATTCCCATTCCATTCCGGGGTCGCGAAAATGCGGAATGATTCCGGGATCATTCCAACTCCAGAGTGGCAACTCCGCAACACTGCTTCCTAGAGTGCCATCTCCTGTTCCCCGAAATTGCCTATCTTGCACCAGACGGTAATACCATCTGAGGATAATGCATAACGGATATGAGGTATGTGGTTGAGGTGTTAGGAGAGTTTCATCATGGCGATGTTGAATAACATTGGAGTTATGATAAATCCCGGTGTCCTGCCTCTAGTGATGGGGTAGGGGTCTGATTGTTGTCTCTCGCTCTCTGGGATACGTATAGTTCTTTCCGTAAGGAAAGCTTGAACGTAGTTGTATTATCTGCCGGAGATCCCGAGTAGTTGGAGGTTTCGGAGGATACTGGCATGTTCGACGTTATCAAAAGCTTTTTTTATATATATCGACCGCTACGATAATACATAACTGTGCAGTTGTTTGGTACTTCTGAGTTGCTGCTCGCAGCCAAAGTGCGATGTCTTGGCACTGATGTGGTGTCGGATGCTTATTTGGCTAGACGTTAGGGGGTAAGTATGGTCAATGGGCCATTCTAGTCTGGTGAGCACCCTATTTTCCGTGACCTTTCCCACACAGGAGGTCATGAAGATGAAACCGGGGTTAGTGATTATAGTAAACTCTTTACCTGGCTTGGGAAGGAAGGCAAACTTAGCTTCCTTCCATTCCGAAGAAAGGGTCCCCGTGCTCCAGGTTTTGTTGATATGATTATAAATTATAATGCAATTAAAGGAAAGGTGCATGCAATATGGACAAGAATGACGCTAATAATCCCTGGAAAAGGGAATTATTAAACCTTAAAAATGCAAGCCGTTCACCATTCTTGGTGTTAGACAGGTGGCAGCTGATAAAACCCTTTTGCTCTACTAACGTCTAACTCCTGGTTAGCTCAGTTGGTAGAGCGGTCCACTGGAACTGTAGATGTCCATGTTCGGTACTAGGACCAGGCGGAATTTTTCGGTCGCGCACCATTCGTCTAGCTGTGTTAGGGCATTAGTGTTTGTCCTTTGTACCCTTTGTTCCGCTTCTCAAGGGATTATTATCGTCATTCGTTGATAAGTTGGAGCAGGTCTCTAGTTACTTGAGAGGAAAGGTTCCAAAGTGCAGCTTATGTAAAATCTTATCTAGTCCAGCAGCTGCGCTTTTCCGCAGTTGTTGAAGAGCTGCCTTGAGTTCCCCGAGGGTAAAATTAGACTAATTACCTTCATGCGTTTCAGGGGCTTCTGGCTTCGGTGGGAGTGCTTGCGGGTTATGCTCTGGATAGTAGGTATCCTAAAAACATTGGTGAGTTGTGTTTCGGTGTAGTTGTTTTTCATCCTTATTTTGGCGAGGTGGTTCCTTTAAGTGGAATTTCCTAAAAAAAAAAAAAAAAAGAGCGGAGTATGCTCCATACCCTTCTGTTGTGGAAGTACTTGGAAAGATTCTCGGAATTTAAAAACGTTTGGGCTGCTGCGATTTGCTGTGCATAAGGAACAATTTCGTCACTTATACTCTGTTTCACCTTGTGTTGTACCGCAGGAAAGGCTACAAGCGCGAGCTCCTTGCTCTAGGTCACATCTCGGCGGCACAAGCTCTCGTGCACCAAGGGCAGCTGCCAACGCTATGAGCTCGCGCTTCTAGCCTTCGCTGCGGTACAACATAAGGTGAAACGGAGTATAGTTGTTGCATTTTACAGTAAAGGTTGATGTTAGACCTCTGCATTTTCCGCTTTCGGAGTAGATTATTCTGGCGTACCCGCAGGAAGATCAGGTGAGTATCTACCGCAGGGTAGTCGTTCGCATAGAAGGAATTTGAAATTACGCTCTCTTATGGCCTATCTGAAATTACTGCACAGTGGCGTGCTCAAAAGACACCATAAAAGTAGCAAGTCTATCAATTGTCTACAGTCTCTTGGAAGTGAGTATTATATCACTTATAGACTTGTCAGCTTGTTGGTGATTTTTGCGCACACCACTGTTCTGTATCCTCATATCAACCATAAGAGGGAGTAATTTTTGAAGGGGTCTATAAGGGGGGAAAACGAACAGCCACGCCTCTAACGGTAAGCTTCAGCTGTGGTTACAACAAACCGTATTGTATGGTTTGTTTTTGATCCGAGAAACCGAAGATGACAATTCCAAGGCCGCGCCTCGTGCGACTAAATCACTGGTCAAAGCGAAGCGCTCGTGCTCAGACCGTGCTAGGCGAGGTTTAATTTCTTTGTTATGTTGTGTTGGTAAACTCCGCGATGTGGGGACAACAAGCTCGATAAAGCACCCCGTATCGTTCGATCTTCTGCCCAATTTTATGCCGGTGGTGCAAGCATTAGAGGACTTATGAGTGGTGGTGAGGGGTGTGATGTGGGGAAGGGGGGATAGGAGCCACTGAGCAACTCACCTGCGTAGCTGCTGCTTGTGTCTCCGCCGGCCCAGGCTGGTGGCGGCCGCGGGATCAATTCGGGGGACCCAGTATGTTTGGGTGCTGGTTGCTGTGTCTGTTTTCTGCAGGGAGTGTTGGGCTGTTTCCGATTGATGCATTTGTCGACGTTGTGGAGTGTGAGATCAGGTCCGTGTCTTTGAGGGGCCCGGTCTAGATGGAGGCGAGTTGTGTGAGTCTTGTTGACTGGGATGTTTCTTGGCGAGAGCTGATAAATGATTTCGTGTTTCCAGGCGAGGCCAGTGAGCATCGTTGTAGCGGGGCAGGAGCAGTTACCTTGGGTTGCTTCCCAAGTAACAGAAGAGGTGGGGCCCAGGTGGGGTCATTGTGGGCAATGGGGCTCGGGCAGCACCTACGAAACCCACGTTGGTCCCACGTGGGCGAGCGTGGGCATGCCCAGCATGGGCTGCCCACCCAGTGCCGCGGTGTGTCTCACCTCGTGCACGCGAGTTCAAATTCGGGCACAGCGTGGCAGACTTGTACGTAATCCGTTACAAGTGACGCAATTACTTGTAATCCCTTACATTTGTCAGTAATTTAGTAAAGGAATAATTACGTATTTCAGAAAGTAATTGTAAAGTAATTTCCTTACTTTTTTATGTAACGGAACGATTGTAATCCGTTGCATTTTCGTTTCATTCGCTGAGGAAAAATGTGGGAACTTTGAATATTAACAAAAAATCGATAAAAAATATTTTTTTCGTAAGGAAAAACCGGGTGACAGTGTGATTCTACCGGAATCAAACTGTCGCCTGCATTTACAAAACGCAGGGCCTGGCATTCTTTAGGTGCTCAAAGCCACAGCGAAGTGGGAAGCACGCTTGATACAAAGAACCGGACTCTCCGTGCAAACAAAATTAGGCAAACTCCGGAGTTCAAAGTGTTTCATTCCAACAAAAAACGAGTCAAAGTGCACGCGAGTTGGTGTAGCGAATCTGTGCATCCCTTTCCTTTTCATCTTTTCACACTTTCTTTTCTTCCTTCTGGCCGGGAAAGAGATGGAAGATGACTTCTTTGTATCAACTTCAGGGACGAGGATGATCTACAGTGGGGAGAAAAGCCAAGCCTAGTGGAGCCGTAGTTAGGACGCAGCGTCTCAATGGGCCAACATGATCTAGCTGGCATTTTGGGTGTCGTGTGGCTAGGGGAGGCCTTTCGAACGCGTTGTTTTCTAGCCACTCAGTCGCGTGTCCAGGTGGCCTCACCTAGTTGGAAAAAGGTGGGCTGAAAAGGTGTTTAGTGCGGCGGACATCTTCACATAGAAACGAGGCAAGATGTCCGGTGACACTTTTCTAGAGCCAGATGTTGCTCAAGGTCACAAAAGTGTGAGCTGCGGCAACAATTAATGCTTCCATAACACTTCTGTCTTCTTTCTTACAATAGGACAATAAGATGGAAAGTAACGCCGAGAAAGTAACGGAGTACTTTATGAAGTAGCGGTCACTTACTTTTATGGATTTGTAATTGTAACTGTAATTAGTTACATTTAGGGTATCGGTAATTGTAAATGTAATTCCTTACTTTTTGTTAGTAACGTGTACAAGTCTGCAGCGTGGGCATGCCCAACTTGGGCCGCCCATGCAATACTGCCGTGAGTCCCACTTCGGCTATGCGGGGGCAGAGTTATACCCCTGTCAGACGGTGTTTTAAATGTCCTTTTCACTAAGCTCCTTTAAAAAATTGGCCAATCAGCTCGCGATGTGGAGTGCGCACGTGCTCTGTGGCGCGCGCACGTGCTCTACGGCGTGCGCTGGTTTGCCGATTTTATAAAGGAGCTTAGTGAAAAGGACCTTTAAAACGCCGTCTGACAGGGGTATTAGCACAGATGTGGGCTTTAAGGGAGCAAAGTATAGGCATGCCCAACTTGGGCTGCCCATGCAATACCTCTATGGGTTCCACCTCGTCAATGCGGGGGCAAAGTTAGAAAAGATAGGAACAAAGCGTGTGTACGCCCGAGTTGGGGTGCTCATGTAAACCCCCGTGGGTCCCAGATCGGCAGTGCGGGGGCTAAGTTGCGATGATCTGGGCTCCACGGCAACGAAGCGTGACATGCCCGACTTGGGCTGCCCATATAAAACTTCCGTGAGACCCACCTCGGCTCTACGGAGGCCAAATGAGATTATGTGGGCTCCACGGCGGCTAAGCATGGGCGTACCCGAGTTGAGCTGCCCATGCAAAACCCCTGCGGGTCCCACCTCGCATCTGCGGGGCCAAATTTGCAAAGATAAGGGTTGCACGGTGGCAAAGCTTGGGCTGAGCTGCCCATGTAAGAACCCCGTGGGTCCCACCTCGGCCGCGCGAGAGCCAAGTTGCGATGATGTGGGCTCAACGGCGGTGAAGCGTGGGCAAGCCCGACTTGGGCTGCCCATGTAAAAGCCCCGTGGGACCCACCTCGACTCTACGGGGGCCAAGTCGCAAATAGTATGGGCTCCATGGTGGCAAAGTGTGGGCATACCCAACTTGGGTTTCCCAGGTTAACCCCCATGGGTGGTTGCAAGGCGGGGGCTTGCCCAACTTGGGCTGCCCATGTAAAAACCCAATGGGTTCCACCTCGGCTCTGCGTGGGCCAAGTTAGCAATGGTGTGGGCTCCACGGCGGCAAAGCGTGGTCATGCCCGACATAGACTGCTCATGTAAAACCTTCGTGGGTCCCACCTCGGCTCCACGGGGCCAGGTCTGCAACGGTTTGGGCAACATGGAGGCAAAGCGTGGGCATGCCCGACTTGGGCTGCCTACGTAAAACCCCCCTGGGTCCCAGCTCAGCTCCATAGGTGCCACGTTTGCGGTACGGTGCGAGCTCCACGGAGGCAAAGCGTGGGCATGCTCGACTTGGGCTGCCCATATAAAAACCGCGTGGGTCTCACCTCGGCTCTGCGGGGACCAAGTTAGCAATTGTCTGGGCTCCATGGTGGCAAGGCGTGGGTATGCCCGACTTGGGATGCCCATCTAAATCCCCCGTGGGTCCCACCTCGGCTCCACGGAGGACAAGTTTGCAACCATGTGGGCTCCACAGCGGCAAAGCGCTTGCTTGCCCAACTTGGGCTGCCCATGTAAGAACCCCATGGGTCCCACCTCGGCCATGCGGGGGCCAAGTTGCGATGATTTGGACTCAACGACGGTGAAGCGTGGGCAAGCCCGACTTGGGCTGCCCATGTAAAACTCCCGGGATACCCCGGCTCCACGGGGCTCAGGTTTGCAGTACGGTATGGGGTCCACGATGGCAAAGCGTGGGAATGCCCAACTTGGGCTGCCCATGTAAAACTCCCGGGATACCCCGGCTCCACGGGGCTCAGGTTTGCAGTACGGTATGGGGTCCACGATGGCAAAGCGTGGGAATGCCCAACTTGGGCTGCCCATATAAAATCCCCATGGGTTCCACCTTGGGCACTGCGCCGGCCAAGTTAGCAATGGACCTTTTGTAGAAATACGCGGAGCGCATGCGCGGAGTATTTCATGCGCCTGTGTTCGAGAGTATCTAGTTCCAAACAATCCGCCATCTTGCATTTCTCGCCTTTGAGCGGTTTCGTTGTGTCCACCTCGGGGCGGAAGATTACGTACGATGGGGACAAAGGTGAGCTTGGGGGAGCCGTATCTATAGGTCACATCGCCTCAATGGGTGAACAGGATGTAGCTGACGTTTTGGGTGGGGAACGGGGGGGAGAGGCCTTGGGCGCGCGTTGTTTTCCAGTCACCTAGTCTCGAACCGATTCGCGTGTCTAGGTGGCAGCACATATTCGCCAAGAGGTCCATTGTTTGGGCTCCAGGGTGGCAAAACGTGGGTATGCCCGACATGGGCTGCCCATATAAAAACCGCGTGGGTCACACCTTGGCTCTGCGTGGGCCAAGTAAGCAATTACCTGGGCTCCACAGTGGCAAAGCGTCGGTATGCCCTACTTGGGCTGCCCAGCCGTGGTTCCCACCTTGGCTCCACGGGGGACAAGTTTGCAATGGTGTGGGCTCGACGGAGGCAGAGCGTGGGCATGCCCTACTTGGGCTGACCATGTACAACCCCTGTGACACCTCGGCTCCAAGGGGGCCATGTTCGCAGTATGGTGCGGGGTCCACGGTGGTAAAGGGGGGGTATGCCCAACTTGGGCTGCCCATATAAACTCCTCGGTGGTCCCACCTTGGCTCTGCGGGAGCAAAGTTAGCAATTGTCTGGGCTCCACGATGGCAAAACGTAGGTATGCCCGACTTAGGCTGCCCATGTAAATCTCCCGTGAGTCTCACCGCGGCTCTGTGGGGGCCAAGTTAGCAAATGTCTGTGCTCCACGGTAGCAAAGCGTGGGTATGCCCGATTTGGGCTTCCCGTATAAAAAAAACCGTGGGTCTCAGCTTGGCTCTGCGGGGGGCAAGTTAGCAATTGTCTGGGCTCCACGGTGACAAAGTGTGGGCATGCCCGACTTGGGCTGCCCATATAAAAAAAACGTGGGTCTCACCTCGGCTCTGCGGGGGCCAAGTTATCAATTGTCTGGGCTCAACGGTGGCAAAGCGTGCGCATGCCCAACTTGGGCTGCCCATGTAAAACCCTCGTGGGTCCCACCCCGGCTCTGCGGGAGCCAAGTTAGCAATTGTCTGAGATCAACGGTGGCAAAGCGTGGGCATGTCCAACTTCGGCTGCCCATATTAAATCCCCGTGCGTCCCAACCCGGCTCTGAGCCCAGTTAGCAATTGTCTCGGCTCAACGGTGGCAAAGCGTGGGCATGCCCAACTTGGGCTGCCCATGTAAAACCCTCGTGGGTCCCACCCTGGTTCTGCGGGAGCCAAGTTAGCAATTGTCTGAGATCAACGGTGGCAAAGCGTGGGCATGCCCAAATTGGGCTGCCCATGTAAAATCCCCGGGGGTCCCACCCCGGCTCTGTGGGAGCCAAGTTAGCAATTGGCTGGGCTCAGCGGTGGCAATGCGTGGGCATGCCCAACTTGGGCTGCCCATATTAAATCCTCGTGGGTCCCACCCCGGCTCTGCGGGAGCCCAGTTAGCAATTGTCTGTGATCAACGGTGGCAGAGCGTGGGCATGCCCAACCTGGGCTGAATGAATCGGCAATAACGCGCTCGGCTCATTATGTACTGCACTCGTCATCTCGATCATTCGCCCTAGAATGTTCGGGAGTTAGGTAGGGCGAGACTGAACAGGCAAGTTCATTCTAGCCTCCTTGTGTTTTACACTCGGGGTAAGAATAAACACGAAAATTCTAGATGAACGGAGAATCGTTTCTTTTCGATCATGCACGCGGCAGTATGCAGATAAGCCTTAGCAGTCCCGGACGGAGTGAGAGCTGTCAGAGTTAAACTCAATGAATCCCGGAAAAGTAGTGTGATTGCCTTCACTACCTGCTAGCCGGACACACACAAAACAAGATTGGGTTGTGTGTATGTTTATTCAGCCTGAGCTTAGTCAGCCTCAACGGGCGACTTGTCTCTCAGCTGTAGATGAGCAATTTAGCCTGTGAATTACAACCGCTAGCCTGGGGTCTTTAATGTGCACCACGCAGTAGTGATACACGACAGCAAGCCGGTACGATACTCATCCAGATCAAAACGGGCAGGCGTGGGATTGAGCCCAGGGTCCCTGGGTTCTGCAGCGCGAGCTTTCCCTCCACGTGTTGCAACCTGGATGGCTGGGTTCGACATTGTACATGTTCCTTTTAAAAGTACACGGAAGTGACGTCATCACGTCTGATTGGTTGGAAGCAAAAGTGACGTAATTTCCCTAGAAAAATGTAGGCGGAGTCGGCAAAACTGGGCGGAGTCGGCAACCGGACGTGACAACAAAGTGACGTTTCACTTTGTACCGAGTACGTTTCAAAAGGTACTAGCTCCTTAGTAGGTGTCTTTCGTTGGTCATATTTTCCAAACCGCGTCGTCGTCGGGCGATTATGCCACTTTTCAACTAATTTACTTATTGTTTTCGTCGGGAAGATTTACCGACAGCACCGCGCAGCATTCGAGCTCCCGGAGGATTGCGAGCGTGCGACGCAGCGCCGGCAGCGAGAGACAACGTTGGGGCTAGGAGCCGGAGGTGAAGAGACTGCGAAACGGAGCTCGTGGACGTTCACGACTGTGGAGCTTCAAGTGTTGTACACTTCGTTTCTACGCCACGGAGTGCCTGCAAAATTTGGTGGCGAGCGACGAGCATGCAGCGTGGGACTGAAGACAGTCGTCGTCTCTGTCCGCGTCGTGTCCGTCGCTATCGTGCGTCGTGTCGGGGTCCGGCGCGGCTGGCTCCGCTTCCCCGAGACGCCGAGCGAGAGGTACGACGTGGAGACGGGCCTCAGACCGCTCGGTAGGACATCCGGCGTCATCGCGGTTGCGTGAACGAAACGATGATCGCCATCGTCGCTCCGTCCAAGAACGATCCCACTGCCATGAAGGTGGTGCACTGTGCCGCAAGCATTTCTACGCCCTCAACGTGACAGTGGTAAGTACGCTCGCATTACGTACTCAAAATCAGTTCCATGTGTGTCAAAAAGAATACAGCGTAACGCCGGTACGGTGTGGATATGCCATTTTATAAATGAGAGGTGCGGGCTTGTGTGTTCCGCCAGGGGCGGACGCAGGTATTTCGAGGGGAGGGGGGGGGGGGGGGGGGGGTCAGGTTTTTGGACAGCGTATCATATGTCGCCCCCCCCCCCCCCCACTCGTTTCCACGCGCTAAATTTTGACACATGCAGAATTCAAGAGGGGGGTCAGGTTATCCGGACCACCCCCTCTGAATCCGCCCCTGTGCTCCGACTGCACGAGAGTGTGCTCTAGGTAGTATGTCGTGACTTTTAAAACGTGCATCCTTCCGCCCGCCACATTATGTTTGTTTGAAAGAAGTGGTTTCTTGTCATCATATCTTGCGTCCATGAAGGTGTGTTGCAATCATGTTAATTATCTCGTCAAAAGAACTTGGAAGGTTCCGGAATTGAGACTGCTTTGTGAACCATGAGTGGAACATTCAAGTAAATTCATGTCGGTATCTCTCTCACACTTGCAGATGCGTGACGCCGAATGCTGGGTAAGATGCATAGAGCCACGGTGGGCGACGACGGCTACGGCTTGGAGTCATGGTTCATCACCCCTGTCCTTGGGATCCACGCTTGACCTCCATTGCTTGCTGCCGGTCTAGTAAGGCACATTCCTCGGTCAGGTCCATTGTGGAGCGCTGCAGTGGGCTGTTGAAAAACAGATTCTCGTGTCTGCAAAGGCACCGGACTCTGCATTATCATCCATCAATAGCCACCACCACCATTATAACGACACGTGCAGTGCTGGACAACGCCTGCCTTGTATTGAGTGAGCCAAAACCGGAGTCGGGTTCCGACCCTGAAAAGCTAGAGTTGGAGTCTGAGCCGAGCTCGGAGGGGTCAGCGTCTGATGGCGAGAGGCTGGCTCCTGCCAACCTTCCAGTCGACCTCTCGGACATGGCTTTGAGGCAACGCCTTGTCGCCCGGTTCGAGACCTGCTGCAGCCGTGCCCCTGCGCAGCGCCACACACGCCAGGATTGCAGTCCCACCCATGAGGAACGCCGCCGGCATCAAGGAGTCTGTCGCCACGACGGTGGTCTAGCCCCAAAGGACGCCGTCGGGGAGCCCCTACTGCCCTCGCCACGGTGATGCTCAGCACGGACGCCGCCGGCGACGGGGAGCCGCTCACCACCACGACTGCGGTCCCGACCACCAAGGACCCATCTGTTTCCTTGCCGTCACTGAAGCCCTCCCCGTGAAAGCCGTCAAGTGCACACTTCGCTCGCTGCTCCGAAATCATGGCCGTCCATAATCTATGCAGTCTCTTCAGCTCCATCACCTTGCACAGTTCATCGCGCAGCCACCATGGCTAGGGCCAGCTTGAACTTGAGAGAAAAACATATCGCTGGACTACCAACTATGGTTTAATACCTCTTCCTCTTCATGTGCCTCAGCTATCTGTTTCTTTTTGTTCTTTATTTTGAGAGCTGTAGATACAATTTAGTTTGAAACGACCCGCATTTCAGCGGGACGTAAAACATTCCAAACACTATTGCTTTTCTTGTCGAGTTTAATGGAAGGCACACTGACGCATGCTACTTTGTTTCCTTCGATGGCCATTGTTTTATATGTTTTCGCATTTCTCGTGCATACAGGCTTTTGTTTCTTGCAAGAATGGTGATGCTGCTGAACAGAACAGTGCATTTACTGGTGCGGCAATGACCTGCGGTAGTTTCCTTGACAGATGCTGCATGCTCTCTTATCCTGTCATTTACTCACCTACCAGTTTGACCGATGGAACATTTGCCACGTGGTAGGGGAATGTAATAAACAACCTCTATGTAACCCGGGGCACATGAGCCAAAACCAAAGTCTTGTAAGAAATGTCGCACATTTTTTTCTGGTTGAAGTTGCAATTTACTTTGTCTTGTTAGGGTACACTGTGTGGTGGGCGAGGAGGTCGTTCGAATTGTAAAAAGAGGTCTGGGACATGTATATAAGGCGATGGTTGTTCAATAAATTTCAAGCTGTGGTAGAGACTTCATTGTTCTGTCCGTTTTGTTTATTGTTCCTACGTCTCAGGGTTGCTATGGATGTCATCCACCAGCTCGCCTGCAATTTATACCTTTGTTCATACAATACGCCGAGTTTGGAGCAGAGCACACAACCTTATTGCCCTGCCTCGCAGCTACTTCCTTTCAATGTATGGGTTATGCCATGAATGTAGGGTACTACAATTTTTTGCTTAGTTCTTGTCTTCTCTGTTCCATATCTGTGTCAGCTGATTTGTGTTAGTTAGGTGCAAATGTTTTCAGGTGAGCGTACCAGGACACCAATCGGATAGCCAGAATCACGTAGGCAGGAAAATTGCTTTTCAAAACTTTTCCCATTGTTCTGGTGACAATATTTCTTTAAGGCCGATACAAGAGCGATGTAGGAAACACTGGGTTTTATAGTTCTGGAATGTCCACATGCAAACAAAAGAAATCTTTTGCATGACCTTGGTTCATACTTCCAACATATGTTTATATCTTTAAATTCCAGTGTGAGGTCGAGGAACATGATGGACTTGTTCACAGGTATTTCATGTGCTGTGTTTAAAGACAGATGGTTCTGCTCCCGGATATGTGTTGAGTGCATAGCGGTGATATCGATAGCCTTTCGATTTTATGAGCAGAAGGCATGAAATGCGTGGGATAATGACAGAGAAGGCTTGCGGGTTGCCAAACCGACAAAGGTCACCTGGCTTTC
This sequence comes from Ixodes persulcatus, assembly GCA_013358835.2. NCBI lineage: Eukaryota > Metazoa > Arthropoda > Arachnida > Ixodida > Ixodidae > Ixodes > Ixodes persulcatus. The sequence goes on from JABSTQ010003984.1 coordinate 19,199, forward strand.
CCCTGCAAAGAGCCGAGAAATACTTTAGACCATCTGTATACCTGTAACGACCTATTTCTCGGTGTTGATTAAACCAGTGATATTGCCATTTTGGGTATTGTTTCATATCCCCTGTGGTTTTAAACATCCCGTTATTACCCTCTGTATTATGACTACATCACTCAGGTGTGCCTCTTGATGTTAGTATTGGGATTTGCGTCAGGATCTCTCAAGTCATTCCAGGTTTCTCTCTCCCCCTTACTTTTTGTCATGATGCCTATTTTAGCTCTTTTTGGAAAATAAAAATTTCAGCTGTGTTTGAGACCTTTCGGTGTATGTGTCCTTGTGTACATAGAGTATCAGGGTTTATGTTATGTTGCACAGCTAGTTTATTTTTGAAAGTGCTTTATTTTTAGAATGCAAAACCGTAACTTGAAAAAGTAAAATTATATTAAAACAGGTTTTGCAATATTTCATTCTCGAAAGTAAAAATGAACACTGACTAGCATAGCATAACGTAAACAATCGGACATTCTTAAATCACATGTTATGTCAAACATGGATCTCTTTTTTGAACACGTTTAGCAGCACACTACCTCTAGGTTGTATCTCGTAACATATCTACTAATATACACGAAGGCCTGCCATATTCGAGACAAGATGAAATGCAGCTAGACAATAATATACTGTAAGCGACCTATTTTTCGAGGGCTCAATATTTCGCGATTTAGGTTAAAGCTGAAGTTTTGGAATAATTCGCGGGTTCTAATTTTCACGACGCGGTGGGATCTCAATATAGATTCCAATGTGTTGACATCTTACCGGAATTGTTCGCGGGACCTATTTTTTGCGAATTGTAGTCGATTCGCAAAAATTAAGTCGTTTACAGCATATACAAAAAAGACGTGGCGAAGTTAGCTACTGAGGTATTCCAGACAAGATGGAAGTAGTTGCCGTTGCAAGTTATGACTACACTGTAGGTCTCAAAAAAGGTGAAGGCGCAGGCGAGATCGTAAAAAGTGGACATACCTTGACCTGCGACAGGAAGGAAAAGAAATTTAGGCACGTCTCCGCACACACAGCTGTTTTTGGATACGCTGTGTGTTGAACGCGTCCCTTTTACGAATCTTGTTTCTTCCCTGTCTCAGGGTAAGTCATATCAACCGAATGTTTCTTGGGTTCAACAGAGCAAGCAGGCGTCTTTGTTCAGGTCGTCTGCTTGCTTCCGCGCCTTCATTACGCGCCGGGACCACGAAACGGGAGCTCTTTATGTGCAGCCATCAACCCCGCGAATCTGGCTTGCTCCGACATGTTGCTTTAAAAGAAGGCGCGAAGCGCGCATCCCGCATTCCTTGTAACATTGAAACAACTTTCTCTCCTATTAACTCTTAAATGTATTGCAAAAGGACAGAAATAAACGGTTTGTTTTAACAACGCCCAACAGGTTTTTATTGTTTTTCAATACTTTTACCTGTACTAGAACAGATGCGACGGACAGCGACGCACAGGATTGGTTGCCGTTCGTTCACTAAACGCAGGAACTGCTCCCCGCGTCGTAGTAAATCCTACCCCGTACCCCGCGCGTAGGGACGCCTCGGGGAATGCGTAGCTCCTTCCGCTCGTCGGGGGTTGGCTCCGGACGTCGCTCAAACGGGTGACAGGTGTCAAGTTTGCGATGACGTAGCGGCGTCAAAGTGGGCAGACCCGCCACGTGAGTGTTGCTAGGATACGTTCCTCCTTTCCATTACGTCACTTCCATGTACCTTTTCTCAAATGTCCAACCTAGCCATCCTGGTGTGCGCTAGCCCACTCGGCCACCGATCCCCCTAGCCGGACACAACCTCTTAAGGCGATTGGCTGATCCGTCTCCGTTCTCATGGCAATCGACATTTTGGTCCTTTCAAACATTCGAAGCTTCGAAAGGGTCTTTCTAAACCAGTCGCACCACGGTCGCCATGGAGCATCGTCGTTCTGCAAGCGTTCTTAGCAAATATAAGCGTCTTTGACGCTGTGCATCCTATTTACTTATCCCTCATGCTTATTTCCACAAATCTCTTACAATGGTATAGCCGTTATTGCGTATTTAAAGACAGGAAAATTACTTTTAAATGCCGCCAAAAGAACCGTCGCCGCATGTGGTCGCGGTGAGATGTGCGCTTGCTTCACCGCTGTGTGGATAACAAAATCTCGGTATCCAAGAAACGTCTCCATAAAGCTACCCGTCACCGGCGAACTCAAATCGGCTTACCAAGAACGCACAGGTCAAGGAGAAACGGCTCATTCCATGAACCAAAAGAGAGACCATAGGGACAGCTTGACGCTATACTTTTCCAGGATCCAGGGACATCAGTCAGAGCCTGATAGTATACGGCGTGTAAGTTCTTCTGCTCTTTGCGAACCTCGCGCGTGTGGTTACCCTAACGACACGCCCAGGTGCTATTGTTGCCCCCCCCCCCCCCCCCCCCCCCCGACCTCAAACAATGACAACGCGCGACATGGCTGCCTCGTCACCGCGCCCGGTTACTGCGCATTCTCTACTCCTCTGATTTGTGTGCCATCTCCTTGCGCTCCGATGCGCCAAAGATGCAAGCAAAAAGCGTAAACCTAACAATCCACGCCCTGAAGTTCTTAAACTGTCAGAGATTCCAAGAAATCGCAACCATTAAGATCAGCTCCAGAAATGGCATGAAGCACAGTCTTGGTATCCGTCTGCTGTTAATCAGGGGTCCTGCTTACAAAGTGGCTGCTGCGAATTATCGGCCGTGTTCGTTTTAAAATAACGTAACTTCATTTCGTGCAACGTGAAAGCGCTCGGACTGAACACTGATGAGAAACGACTAAAGTGTTTAATTTAGTGCATATTTGATGTCCTCGGTATATTTTTACCTGTTTGTTGTAGTGATAGTGCCGATACGCAATGTAGTGAGCTGCGCTGACGACGACGAACTGCAGCGTCACCTATGGGTCGATGTAGTCCCTCGCTCCCGCGCGCGGTATGTTGTTACGGTTAGTGTCTTCCAATTGAACGGGTTGACCGTGACCTCAGCGGAGAAGAGAACCTCCCTCTCCATCCGACGCCGGCCGGTGTGGGGAAGAAGGAGGGTCGTCGTCTCAACAAAACGGTACAAACGCACGAAAAAAAAGTGATCGGTCCATTTGGCGCGCCTGCCTCGAGATGGCAGCACCGCGCGGCCTCGAAGCCAAGGTTTCGGTCGAAATAGGCAACCGTGACGTTGTTAGACTCGTGTGTGTTTCAGCAGTGTGGACCAGTGCGCGTGCGCACTGGCGTTCGTCGCCCAGGGCGCTAACACGATTCGGCGGGCGGCCGCGTTTCACTTGTCTCACGGAGGAGAGGCGATTTGGGGGCGTCCTTGTCTCCATTTGTAGCCGATTGGCGGCGCCCCGTGCCTTTAATCGCGCCGCTCTGCTCGGAAGTGCACATCGATGTTCGCCAGGGAGCGGGAAATCCGTCTCCGTTTATTTGCCTCGCCGTCGCACGCCTCCTCATTATCGTTTGTTATTGTTAGGCAGCTCTCTCCTCTCCAGCCTCCGCTGCCGCTGCCTGCTTCCGCCGCCGAAGCGCCTGCTGCTGCTGCCGCTGCTTGCTGCACGCTTCTCGAGTTTCGGATTTTCCTACGGCGTGGGGGTTCGTATCGGTCGCGGCAGTAGCGACGGCACGTACTCGTCCTCCGGGCTTCTAGGGAAAGGCTGGTAGCTGGAGTTGTTTACGTCTCTGAGGGGTGCTTCCGATGCGCGTTAAGTCCCCGAGAGCGCCTTCGGAGTCCAAAAATACAGATCCTTCTCCCGCGTTAAGTCGTCTCTAAGGGCAACGAGAAGTTGCACTGCGAGTGCTGAAAACGTACTGAACAATTTCATGTAGAACTAGTGAGGCAGTTTGCTTTTGAAATGAGGCGCCTGTTTCCCCGTTATACTATGCGAATTTAATAATACGAAACACTTTATTTTCATTTCCGATTACAGGTAATGATGGGGCCGAGAATGAAAGCCGCGATAGACGGCTCGACAAGCTCTCGGCCCCGTGACAAGTAACGTTATATTGGTGTTGCAGGGTCATGTCTCGTCAGCGTTGCGCGAGCTTTGCTCGCGGGCTTAGTAGATATTATTGACAACATTTGTGAGCCTTTAACGTCTCCTGTGGAACGTCAAAGATGCATGGACAGTAGTTGTTTGGACATCTATACCCAGCGAGGTGCTTCACTTGCCTCAGAAACAGATTTACTTCAAACTCGCCCCAATAAAGCTCTGCCATGGATTGCATATTTAAGCTCCTCCAGTGGTCACTGTGCCCTTGCTCACCGAACCGAGAAGGTCATGTGTTTTTTTTTCTTGTGGACTTCAGTCGAAACCCCAAAAGTAGACTTCAGCCCCTTCTACGGTTTCAAGAACTAAGCACCGGTCGCATAATGTGTGCAAGCTAAGCTGGCAAGCACCAGTGTACTATGCAGTTGAAACATCAGCACGTGGAGTTGAAACTCCACGTGCTCTAGAGCACGTGGAGTCATCTTAGCTAAAATTCCTCAAGACCGTCTAAAATGCATTTTTTTTTTCTTTTTTGTCCTAGAGCCGGTTTCTACTTGGAGAATGCCTATTCTATTACTTGGTAACCGCAAAAACGTCCAGGTTAAGCCACAGTACACCAATTATATATCCGTATGTCAGCGGCGGCAGAACTCCAATTTAAAAATGCACACAATTAAAATCTCTTCAAAATGAGGTCCCTTAGACACTTGACGAACCAGCGCATGTCCAGGGGCACACGCAGAGCTGTAATCACCAACTGATTCCCCGATTCACTAAAAGGCTACAGAACTATGGTTCCAACCGTTCGAAACCAACTACCAGCTGTTAGCTAAAAAAAAAAAGAAAAACCAGCACCGGACTGGGAATTTTATCCGCGATTCAATCATCGCAGATGCCACGGATAGATCCGACGACGTTCCCGCCACCCCGTACTCTCGTGCCGGTGAGACGGACTACAGCCCGAGACGACGAGTAACATACCTAGTACGGGGGGCCGACGGCTCGCCCGACCCGCAGCCCCCGTTTCCGTGCGAGTTAGCAGCGCGGGCGTACTCCATCGGAGCCAGAGAACGAGACAGAGAGCGGGGCGTGAGGTCGCCCGGCACCCGAGGCTGCCCCCGCTCGGGCCTCCCCTCCTTTTTTCCAATCAAGGCGATTGCGCGTCGGGCCCGGGGGCGCAACCCCGGCCGCCGGCGTCTCCCGTCGAGAAACGTATTTGATTCGGGGCGCTGTCGCGGCCGCGCTCGGGTAATGCGCCCGCTGCCAATGACACGGCCGGCCACTCCAATTTTCGCCGCCTCGCAGCGCTCCCTTATTGCCCTGCCCCGGGCTGACGCCGAGCTGCCCCGCTGCCGCCGCTGTACACCGCCGTCCAGGGAGCGGTCGCATTAAGTGAACGGATCGGGCGCGGCTACACAGAGTGGAGCAGTTGGGACGCTAAGTGGAGCAGCAGCGCTCTCGGTTCGGCCGGAGGCTGGGCCGAGCGCCGTCGCGATCTCGGCACATGCGGGGAAGGAAGCACTACGATCCTGGAAGGATGGCTCTTTAAAGTCACTGACGGTCTAAGGACGATGAAGACACCGCACCGCCCTTGTACAGAGTGCGGGCCAAGTAATACGGACGAGCGATCGCAAGTTTTGAATGCCTGGAATTTATAGGGCCAGCCTCGGGGAGTTCGTGTTCGTGGCACACGTAGCCTCGATGACGTCACAGTGTCAAGTGAGACCATGACTCTCACGTGACGTCATGACGTCACGTGGAGTTATGATGTCACAGTGACGTCACAGTGTGTCGTTTCCTTTTTCTGTTGAAACAGAAAAATTGCGGGTTCCCAGTGTGTCGCCCTGTGACGCATCTTGGGAGCGGAGCCTCGTCTGCTTTTCGTATGCTACTGCGAACTAATAGAAAGGGGCTAATGCGGGACACGTGCTTTTGCGACATCCCTCGCGTTTTCCCCACATTTAGCTCTACGGACAAAGAAGGCTCGAGAAACTCAAGGCGTGACCTTTTGCGTTACCACTTCTCGCGTCGTGATTGGCCATTCGGCATTCTTACAAGCTAATGCAAGCCTCTTTTTGGCTGCGGACCGGTAATAAGATGCTCGCGACTCGCCAGATCCCTCGTTTCTTAAGTTGTCACTGGTTAAGTTGTGCCAAGCTGCGTACATTGCCGTGCTCGTCCCAGTACCAGATCTTCAGGTGATCTTTCGATTTCCCCTTTGAATCAAATTTAAGAAAAACAATGTAATCAAATGCCGATATTTTTTTCCTTTTGATTGATTCGTATTTGTACGCGAACGCTCCTTCCTCCCCATTGCCCTCTCAAAACAATATCATAAGACGTTCCAAGATGCCCCGCAAAAATATCCTTTTGTTCTATCCTGCAGTTGCACTAGCGTGCCGCCCAGTCGTCGATCAAACTGGGATTACAGACGGCGGCGTTCCTTCAAGCGGAGCTGCCCCCACAAAGCGGCCGCCGCGGCGCAACTACTCTCCCCACTCGGCGCGAAAACCAATCGCGGGCGGCGTATACAGCTGGCTGTTCCATTCCGAGATTGGCTGTCCCGCTTGTTGCTGCTGCTGCCGGCCGCCTTCGGGTTTGCTCGCTGCCGGCGGACGGTGCGGCCTTGATTTGGCTCCGCTCAAACGCATTCGGGCTCTTTTCCTCCGCGAGGTGGCCGGTCGACGCGATGAATACGAGGCGACTCGCGTGTGTCTCTCCCCAGACCGTATTTCGTCCCGCAGTCCCGACCGCCTTTCTTGGCGACGCCGCCCAAGCGTGGATGTGACCGACTGTATGTGGGGCGCAGGTGCGTTCACTTCTTTTGCAGGGGTTGTGGTGACGTGGTGTGGGCTCTGATTGGTTCTGAATGAAGGACAGTGGGTAGACGTCGAGGCTACTTTCTTTGAGCTTTGCACGCTATCCTTCAATCAGAGTCAACCAGAGCTCGGCGTTCTGACGTCACCAGAACCGTCAGCAAAAGAAGCAGACGAACTTGGGTTCCGCATAGACCGATTCAACTCTCCCACGTCACGCCACGGCGGTGGCGCTGGTGTCGGCCCTGCGCTTGCGCAGACTCTTGACGCGAATTTGGTTTCTGAGCACGCGCACTGCCCCACGGTGTTCGCAGCGGACATGATGACAGGCTTATCTGTGGACAACGCCTCGAGTACTTTCGAAAGCATGTTTGCCTCATACGCACGTATGCTTCGAACATGTCTGCCGACAGTTCTCCGTACGACCAGTGAAACAAGGGGCCGTCGTACAAGGAAGGATGGATGGATGGCTGGATGTTAATGGCTATACCCTTTGTAACGAGTGGTACCTTGCGCCACCTAGCCTAAGTCAGAAGAAACACGCTTCGGGCACTGTCGGCAGACTGTCTTTTGTATCGTGTATTAGCGAAGCAGTGCGGCTTTCCGAGTATCTCGGTAATATTATTGTTTCCCAGCCGATGAGATTGTGTCATTAGCCAATGGACACGCGGGAACAACGAATCCCGAAGCAAGGAACATAAACGTAATTATTCACACCGTGAATTTCTTCAGCTGACATGATTGTAGTCGCTGGCCATCGACTACAATCTTGTCAGGTTCGTGAATTTGGGGCATTTTGGAAGCTACGCTAGCCCGGATGAACATGGCAAAGAAATAGTTGACGCCGTGACATATAGGATTCCGCCAATCGAAACGCAAATCTGGGGTAAGTTACTCCAAGTACAAAATAATCTGATAACGCGACATTCGGTACGTTTTAACGACCCTTTCTGAAGAGTCCGTTCACGCGACAGATCGCGCGGACCGTCGGCCAATAAGCGAGAGCGTTCAATATAGTTTTAGCTCAAAATCGATCTAAGCACTCGCGGTCGGAGTCGTTCGGTTCCGTGTGAAGACTACTCAAGACGTACGATACGTGCCTCCACCAAAAGGAAAGAAAAGAAGAAAAAAAGCACTTCTCGAGTCAAGTAAAGCATAAACAAAGGGGGTGGCAGAGGGAAGAGGATAGGTGATATTGCGGGAGTGCGCGTGTGTGTGTGTGCGCGCTCGATCCGTGAGCGAGTTTCGGGACGGCGATTCAATCGTGGCAAATGGACGCCGCAGGCCGGGGAAACTGCTTCTGGTTGAATGGATATAGCTGGGCAGCTGCGACGCATTCTTCGTGCCGAGCAATTAAGGTGAAGAGAGGGCTCCCTCTTTTTTATTGCGGGGGCGACGCTGGAGCCCGGAGCGGCTTCCGTCGCAACGCCTGCCTTCTCCGCGGCCATCGAGCGACACGCGACGCGACTGGGACGGAATTCATTTCACTTTTACGAGAAGCGCCGAAGATGCAGGGCGCCAAACAGACGTCCACATGCGCACAAAAACAAAACAAAAAAAAACGTCGAGATCTTTTTTATTAGTTGCAACGAGAGATGGGAGTAAAGCACGCAACCCAGAGTACCGCTACTTGGAACGCTGCAGCTTTTCCGGTAATGAAGTAACTCTGTCGCGTTTTAATGCGAAAGCATTAACTGTCCCATGGAGCGAAGCGGACCTTGTCTGTAACCGTCTGTAGCAGGGAAATGGCAGCTGAATTCCCATTGGCCAAAAGCACAGCAAGACAGATGCTTCATCATGGAAGCCGGCGCCCCGCCGGCTTCCGTGAAGTTTGAGGTCAAAGCGGACTCGCCCTAGAAATAAAACACAAAGAAAAGCACAGCAACACAGATGCATCGTCACGGAAGCCGTGGTGCCGGCGGAGTTCGCCGCCGCGCCTGCGCAGTGGGGGAGCGTGACGTCACCGCCGTAGCGCTGCGTGTAAAAGGAAGACCTGGCGTGCTGCTTGTAGGAATGCGCTGCGTGTAGGAATGCTTTCGAATTCCTACACGTAAGTAAGCTTAAGTGCCTCTGCCGAATTCCTAGTTTTTGTTTTTGTGTAATGCACTTACGAAAGACAGTCTGCAGACATTGTATCAGGCTTGTTTCTTGTATGACGTCTTTGTGACATTGGTCATACCAAATCTTTCGGCAGACATGTTTGACGCATGTGTGTGAAACGAACATGCTTCGAACCTTGATTGAGTCGTTTCCACGGATACGTTTTGTCATTATGTCTGCAGCGAATACTTTGTATTTTGTATGAGTGTGACTGCAGCTTTAGACCGTACTCTTTCCATTAATATTGTTAAAGCTACCCTTCATTTATTGACTAATACTCAAGATAGTCTAGAAAAATAGGGGGAAAAAACGTTGGTAAGTAGACCGCAAGAAATCAGCAATCATAAGCTCCGATAACAATATGGTGTCGGATTTATTTAAATATACGTGATAAAGGTGAAACTATTTTAATGATCTTGGGTCTTTGGAGGAAGAGGGGAACGTAACGTTTGAGCAATTTTGGTGTAAAACAAATTGAGCGAACTAATTAAATAGTTTATTTATATAGAGTATTGTGCCTGTAATCAGATACTTTTTTTGTAACGTCACGTGTATGCGTCATGCAATGTCACGCTCTTGCGAGGCAAAACAAAATGATGCTGAGATTGATACTGTACAGCGAGAGATCTGACTCCCTTCCTTGTGCGCAACACAGGTTCAACTGGAAAAGCAATTTAATCAATCCAGCACGACGGATAACCCGTGGTCTTTAACATGCATCACGCTTTAACGATCATTACTCAACAGCAGGTCGGTGCAAAGCCTACACTTCAAGAAATACGGAGCGTCTATTTTCCCGCAGATTACTTGGATGTAGGGTGCCTACATGTCTGTCTGTCTGAGGGCGAAGACATCCATTGTTGCCCTGAATGTGCCAGCGCGTGACGCTCTCGCACACTCGGTGCGTGACTTGGGCGGTAAAATAGCGTCTATGCATTAGCCTACGCGCTCGAGCTGAGTGACACCGGATTGCGCGCACTTCTAAATGCATAAAAGTGGCTTAGATGTCACTATACTCTGTTTCACCTTGTGTTGTACCGCAGGAGAGGCTACCAGCGCGAGCTCCTTGCCCTAGGGCACATCTCGACGGCACAAGCTCTCGTGCACCAAGGGCAGTTGCCAACGCTATGAGCTCGCGCTTCTAGCCTTCGCTAGATGCACGACGTCAGAAGCGCCTATAGTGATCTCCATTTTGGGCCTGGGAGGTTGCCATGGCAACCGTACTTCTAGCGACGCCGGGCGGCAACCTTTATCTAGCTGATATCTCCATTTGTTCATTGAAAGGTGGTAAAAGACCTAAAAGACGCATTGCATGGCAGTACGGCACGGGCCTCTGGAGTAGCGGTGCCTGTTTCTTCTGTGAAGTGAGACGATTTGCAGCCCGGGGACTGTCGGGCGACGAGAGCTGCTAAGTATCGTAGGTGCACGGACAAGGCGAGTGGTTTTGCGCGCCGCCGGGATGGCGGCCGCTTCGTGGGACGAACGTACCGTCCTTGTACTTTCGGACTTCGCTCCTGTGGAACAAAATCCGATTAAGCCGGCCACGACAGGACGATTGCCTTGGGACCTGACTGCTTCTCGACTGCCCTATAGTAAGATAATGTATGCTTAGCACCATGCTTCTTCAAGACCCGATCATTCATTCAAGATGAGATCATCTCACCGACTGGCAAGGAGCGACGTCGACGACGGTATCACCCTTGTTTTGGGCGATGAACAGTCGACGGGGTTGAACCAAGGACAGCACGGGGGTCTACAGAGGATTGTTAACGCCATCAAAAGAGACGGACGCCGGAGATGAGGTGTTCTTGCCGACAGGCAAAGTGGTCGTCCGGAAGTTTACCGGAATGCAAAAAGTCAATATTTTTATCTGGTGTAGCACGCATACCCGTCTTAAAGGGGCCATGAAATGACTTTTTAACTTCTTCTTCCTTAGCTTTAATCCTCAACTCAAGAGAGAACAGTGGAATCACGCGGTCGTGACATGCTAGGGCACCGGTGTGATGACCCCAATCTTCCACCGTGCTTTTTAAGCACACCATAGAACTTGGCATTCGCAAGTGCACTCATTGGCCACGAACGCGAATTTAAATATTCGTCGACGAACTGATTGTTGACGAGCGCATACGTCCGAGTGACGCAGTTTTCGTGTCGAATGCTTGAGGTGGGGTCAACTGACGTCATTTTGGCTTTTGTAGGCATCGCAAGGAGGATATTTAGAACCATACACACATGATGATAACATCATAGCACACGGACATTAACGAGCACAAAACGGGCCCAGCTACAGAAAATAAATATTACACTCGTAAAAAATAATTGTCTGTAACTTGTTAATTACAAAGACGAACACACCTCCGAGCATATAAGTTTATCAGTATGTGTTGATGCATTGTTATAGAGCAGGTCATTTCATATACGTCATTTGAGCAAACGCCAGCTTGTCACTTGAAAAAAACTAACCAAAAAACACTGCGATCAAGTGCAAGCTATTGCAACGAAAGCACGTTTATCAAAGTCTTCAGAACTGTCAATTCGTAAAATCGTCGATTAGTACAAAAGGTTAAAGATCGCAGGCGCTTCCTCGCTTAAAGTTTCTGTGATTGCGCGGTTACCTGGGGCAGAAACAACTTCCCCAAGGTCCAACACGCGACGCATACAATTCGCATCAATTCTCAGACATTCCAACGTTCAAACAAGGCTAGGAGTATGCGAAAATTGCATGCAAAAAGTCTTATCGATCCTTGAACACATCCGGGAATTATAGCACCGCTACGGCAAAATGACTGATGCTGTCGCACAGGTGCTAATATCCAGAGCGGTCTTGCACAGAAGAGGTATAAAGTCTCATTTTTTTCAGATCTTCACGTTATACCTGCTTCAGAGAGCACGAAGAAGTCTGAAATCGTCGGCAAGCAGCGGCACATTACGACAACCGCGCACCGAACAAACTCGGATCCACCAGCTCTGGGCGCTGCCATCTTACCGGTGACATCACGGCTCTTGCGAGATCACGTGACGAGTAGTCACTCGGTTGCTAAGGGAACCGAGCCAGCTCAGCTCGTTGCTATGGTACCGCGTGTGACTAATCAGGGTGAGAGGCGGAACGGGGAAAAGCGTGGCGCTACTCTGGCAGCTAAGCTGCCATATAGAGTGGCTCTAGATGTCACCACTCAAGCAAACGCGCGCGCGCCTATGAAGGCACTCTACTTGGGTGCTTGGGTGTAGAGTTCCTGTATAGGATCCCTACGGGAGCCAGAGTTGCGCGTTTGATTCCACGTGCCGCGTGCCGCCCTCGCCGCTATTCGCTGAGATCCGATCACGTGAGGAGCCGTATCAAGTGTCGTGCAGCAAAGTAGACGTTGCACGCGCCCCGGCGTACGTTCCCTGGCTTTTGAGTGCGCCGCGCGCCTCGAACGCGCGGCGCTGCTATTCGCCGAATTCAGTCACGTGAGGAGCTGAATCCACATGCCATGCATGAACGCGCAACTCTGGCTCCCGTAGGGAGCCTATACAGGAACTCTACTTGGGTGAGTCAATGACTGCCATCTGCCGAGAGACCTCGGCGAATGACAAGTCTGATAATATCGTGCGGGAGTTTATTCCTGGTCTCCGTTGGCCGTTGGTAGGAGTAAAGTTCCTTCATGTTTCAAAAGTAGCGCAAGGTGCGTCGATATACGAGGCACGTGACACGTGCAGCCCTTGGGGAGATCATGGCGGCACAGCGCAGCACTGAGCTAGATTTCAGACGCCATGTTCCTCCCAGAATTGGCGCGCGGCACGTGTCTCGAGCATTTCCACAATAATGAATGTCGCCACTTTTCCCAGGATAGAGGGACTTTAGGAAGGAGCAGAGGCAGGAGGTACAAGGAGGATAATGGATGGTCGGTCGATTTCAATGGTGTCCTTTTCTAAATGTGGTGCGCCGTTTCTCGCGCCCCGTTGCTGAGTCTTGCGAGCCAGGCTGGCTGCCGTGTCCATGCTTGGTGATCCCTTCGACGCGCATTACCATTTCGCGCCAAGTCGCTCAACTGCTCACATCTATTCCTCCCCCCCCCCCCCCCCTTCCCTGCTGGGCCATCCTGGTCTGTGGAGCGTGGAGTGCGTGGAGTGCGTGGTGTGCACAGCTTCAAGCGCGAAACACATGCGCGTCAAAACTGTCCGGTCCGGCGTGCGAACTGTCGGGAAGATGGCTGCTCCGAATCGCCGCACAGGACGGTTCGCGACACATGGTTTCCGACGCGTCGTTGCGTCGCTCCGTTCAGCTCCGCCCAGTTTCGGGTATCCCTCTACCGAATGGATGGATGAATGCTAATGGCTATATATATAACGGGCGGTAGCTCGCGCTACCTAGCCTAGAAAACTAAAATACTTCCCTCGCCCTTCTTGGTTTTTCTGACTTTAAAACAAACATTATATTTTTATTACATTCTATTAAAGTGTGCGTGTGTAGAAATTTTCCGTGAGGTTACTTTTCTACTCAACATCACTTAATCGCGATGGACCGCAGCGGACCTTAGGAGCCATCCCAGCGAAGCGAGCACTGCGTACAAATCACGTGACTACGCACACCGCGCATTGCTGCGTCTCTCCCGAAGTTCACGTGACACTCACACGGCATTGGAATGGCTCGTAGCGTCCACTGCTCTCCATCGTAAGGTGAAACGGAGTACATTCGGGTTTCGACGGCCTCGATCGGTCCCAGAAGGACGGCTTGCTATGGCGCGCGAGATCAGCAGCTTTTTTTGTGCGCGCGAGAAAACTCGATGGCGTCCATCTCCTTCACCGCGCACCGCCACATGTGTGTGTCACAGTGTGTGTAGGCGTTGTAAAAGAGGGGGAGATCCGCTTCCCCGAACTGCCCGAACCACGAAGCGCCTCCTCGCCCGATCGGGCCGAAAGTCACGTGACAACATGATCTTCGCGCCATCCGTGCTGCCATTGGCTGCGGCCCTCCGAAAATCGGACAGCCGTGCTGCGATATCTAGCAAGTTGGACGCACGCCGGCGACGGACGGAGGCCCCGCCCGACGCTCCGGCGCGACGAAAACCCTCGCCCTTGAACGTCGTTCCGGCGGTTCGCACGTCGGATCGGACAGTTCTGACGCGCATGTGTCTCGCGCTTTACGGGACACATGGACGACGTTTGACTGGAGAGAGAAGCCCTCGGGGGGGGGGGGGGGGGGGGGGGGGGGGGGGTGAACTGAGCGCTTCAAATGCATAGTTCCCGGGTGACGTCTGTCTCACGATGCGGTAGGGTCCACGGTAGGATCCGCGGATGAGGAATGCGACTAGGACATAGTCACTTGGAGAATAGTGGACGCCACGATGGGCGTCATAACGTTCCTATCCTGTTGATGTTCTGCTTTGTGGAGGCGAGCCAGGTGACGGCAGACATTGGTGTGAGAGATAAAGTCGCTAATGAAGCTACCCGAGCCTTCGCGACATTCCGGAGGAGGGATGGTGTCTATATTGCAGGAAGCATCGTGAACATAGGGGAATTGAAACGGGGAAAAACCTGCCGTGCTTTGTACAGCGCTATTGTACGCAAAGGAGATACAAAGGTAAAATTGCATCCCAATTTGTATGATCTTCGGACACGTATATGGCTATCACGTCGGCAAGTGTGTGGTTCTGTTAGCCCGTTCGTTTGAGGATGGCAAGATGTGGTTGGGTGATGAGTGACATTGGACGCAGCGAGAAGTGCTTCGACCGTCGTATACAAGAATGAACGGTCCCGATCGCTTATGAGTGTCCGTAACGCGCCGTGCCGTAACAGTACACGGTGAACTAAAACGTGAGCAACTTGTAGCGCCGTCGCATCGGGAAGCGCTGTAGTCTCCCCATAACGTGTTAATTGATCAATTGCAACAGTGATTCAGCGATTAGGTGATGTAGATACGGGAAGGGGCCCGAAGAGGTATATTGTCAGAACCTCAAACGGTAAAATTAGGCGGAGGACGCAGTTGTAGTAGTTCTGCAGGGGATGAGGTTGATCGGTTACAAAGTTGACACCGCGGGCAGCTTCTGACGTGTCTCAACACAGTGTGGTAAAGACCGGGCCAAAAGAATCGATTTTTAACTCGAGAATAAGTCTTGAGAAAGCCCAAATGACCTGCACTAGGGTCGTCAAGGAGATTGCCTAATATTTCATGACGAAGATGTTGGGGTACGACTAGCAACCAGCGGCGAGTGTGAGGGTCATAATTGCGGCTAAAAAACAATCCGTCGAAATCACCCAATTGTTGCATGCGATGGATCTAGCGGCGATCATTCAATGAATTGGTTCCGTCCAAATATATCGATATAATCCACGGATTGATGTGTTGGTCAGCTGATGAAGTGTGGTAGGAAATTAGACCAACTGTGTTGGGTATCTGACAATCTGGGTGCATTGAAGCGACATGGTCCGATGGAAGTGGGCAACGCGATAAAGCGCCTGCATCTTGGTGCGTACGGCTACTGTTATAGACCAACTCAACTTGCTGACGTCATACGACCGCGGTGGCGCTGCTGTCGGTACTGCGCATGCGCTAACGCTTCATTCCTCCCAAATTTGGCTTCTGCGCATGCGCAGTGCCCACACCTGTTGTGGGCAAAGCGGGCTTGTTTGTAAACAGTGTGTTGGTTTATAGACAACGTGAAAGTCATTCCATTCAAGTTTGGGAGCCCAACGCGCGAGACGGCCAGAAAGCTTCCTCTGCGATTCCAGCCAACAAAGAGCATGGTGGTCAGTAACGACCTCGAAACAATGTGCGTACATGTAGGGACGAAATTTTACAACGGCTCACACAACAGATAGAGCTCCAAGTCTTTTTGTAGAGTAGTTTCCTTTTGGTTTTGTTAACGTTCGACTATACTTCATCTCACCTTAGCACGGACTAACTGCGAAGGCTGTGCAAGCGCGAGCGGCTAGCTTCGGCTGCCTTGACTGGAGCACTCGCTGCACGAGCGCTCGTGCAGCCGCCGAGGCTTCATTCAAAGTAACTAGCTCGGGCTTTTGGCACGCGCGGCTAACAATAGTCCATGCTAAGGTGAGACGAAGTATAGCATTAGCTCTTACCTGTGCTGTGGTATTTTAGTCGGTGCGTTGCAAGAAAACAGCTTTAATACCGAAACCACTAGCGTCAATGTGAATTATAGTTTC
The DNA here is from genome assembly GCA_013358835.2 of Ixodes persulcatus. Taxonomy (NCBI): domain Eukaryota; kingdom Metazoa; phylum Arthropoda; class Arachnida; order Ixodida; family Ixodidae; genus Ixodes; species Ixodes persulcatus. Next base: position 35,281 of record JABSTQ010003984.1, read on the forward strand.
TGCGGAATGATCAAAATGACGGAAGATTGGGGTGTTGTTAATGAAGACTTTAAGGATTGGAGGGCATTGCGACGCTCTGTTGACCAGTGGAACGGGATACTGTTTTGTAAACGTTTGTCAAGAGGACTGGCAATTGTTGCGAACCCGCAAATAAGACTGTGAAAATAAGAACAAAATCCAATAAAGGTTTGGAGCTGTTTTGAGGTTTGCAGTACTAAAAATGTTATTACAGCACCAATTTATTTGATGTCTGGAGGCACGCCCAACGAGTTGATTCTATGTCCAAGTACCATAACTTCCTGTCTCGCAAAATGACACTTTTTGTCTGAGGTTTGAGACCAGCACCCTGAAGGCATAAAGGAACCTCACAGAGACGAAAAATGTGGTCCTCAAATGTTGTAGAAAAAACAATAATGTCTTCAAGGTAACAAAGGCACGTTTTCTATCTTAGACCCAAAAGAACCGAATCAATCATACGTTCAAGCGTTGCTGGCGCGTTACATAACTCAAAAGGCATAACGTTGAATTCATATAGTCCAACTGATGTAGCAAAAGCCGTCCTCGGTTCACCTACTTCGGTCATTGGTACTTGCCACTAACCAGAACGCATGTCTAGAGACGAAAAATATGAAGCACCAGAAATAGTGAGTCACGGGCGTCATCTATGCGGGGTATTGGGTAAACGTCCTTAGGCGTTTATTTGTTCAGGCGTCTGTAGTCGATGCAGAATCTAAATGTCCCATCTGTTTTTCTTTACAAGAATGACAGCGGGAGATCAAGCGCTATACTTCGTTTCACTTTAGCTGCGAGCGAAGCCAAAGCTAGAAGCGCGAGACCAGCGCTTTTTGCATTTCTCCCCAGCTCGCGCGCTCGAGCAAAGCCTGAACGCACGGAGCTTCCGTGCTCGCGCTTCCAGTTTTGCCTTCGCTCGCACATAAGGTGAAACGAAGTATAGACGAAGGTCGAATGACGCCTTTGGAAAGCATATCCGCCATATGAGCCTCGACGTTTTTTCGCTCGGCTGGACATGCGCGGCCTGGTCGTTGTCGGACAATGTGATTAGTTTCGGACTGGTATAAATCCTGCGTTTAGTAGTTACGCATTTTCCGTAGTCGGTTATTGTGGAGTCAAATACACTAAAAAAAATGCGCAAAAGACACAGCAGCATTTTCTTTTCGTCACTGGACAAGGACGACGAAATTATTTTGTCAAGTGATGTGCCAATTACGCTAGTGGGTGGTTCAGTGGGGCTTTCAAGTTTTTCAAGAGAAGTAATATTCTTAAACACTTCTGATGAAGCGATGATATCAGCTGTTGTCAATGAGAAACCTTTAGAAAGAACCGTAGCTTGTATGTTGGCATTATCTAGGGCTAGCCAACCAGTTCCGTTTGTAATGGTAGCAATTTAATGCGGAAGAAACTATCCTTTTCACATCGGAGGATTATGTAGTGGTTCTACTAAGACACCGACTATCCGTTCTGTGGAAGGATAAACCTCAACGACTGTAGTAGAACATGGTAGGAATTCGAAATCGTAAGCGGCACATAACTTAATGGGACAGACGGATGTAAAATAGCTCTTACAAAAGACAAATTTCCGAACGCTCACAATCAATTAACGCGTTTCCTGAACTAAGGAAGTCACATCCCAAAATGAAATGAGCTACACAGTGGGGTAAAACAACAGACTGAACATGATAGCGGACGTCATTATGAAAACTCTAGCTGTACATACTTACAGCTGACGGTCGAATGATGTTGGTGCTAACCCCATGAAGCAGTCCATGCGGTGGTGTACGTACTTTTCGTAGTCTGCAGGTGTAAAACTCGCGTATAACTGAAACGGCAGTACAGGTATCGAGGAGAGCTGAAAAGTAGTGTCCATCGATGACTATGTTAATGTAATTATCTGGGCATGGAGGCTTTTTTGAGGTATCAACTGCGGCAGCTTCACCTCCGGGAACTGCGCGACCTAGTTGTTCGTGGAGAATCGCTGTTGAGCAGACGGTGGAGGAATCATGGGAGATGAAAAGCGCCGGCGGGATGGCGAGAAAGACTGGGATCGGGGGTATCGTGCTCCAGGTGAACCTGCAGAGTTTGAGTTGAAACGATGGTTCAGCGGTCACCTGAAGAACGATGTGGTGACTCGTCATCTCTGCTCCTGTTTGACTTACAACTTTTAGTTGTAAGTCAGCGCAATGTCTGTGTCTTCCTTCGTCTTCGTCCTACGTCTTTTTTGCGTTGTTCCCACCAAACAGTATGTACTACCAACTAGCCCAACTACATGCCTTGTTCCTGTTTGTCTGCTCTGACGGTGCACTTTCTCCATAATCAATGTAGCGGAATCCCTGATATCATTGCCGTTCTTCATCGCTGCGACGTCTTCGGCAAAAGCGAGCAATATGTCCAGTGACACCACAATAATAGCAAGTAGGCGGATTGTTAGGTCTTCCCCAAGTACTCTGTGGAGGCTGGTGGGAGCAGGAGTTGACGAGAGATACCACGGGGACCAGCATAGTGGGGTCAACTTCGCGATGTCGAGGTTCCACGGCTCTCGATAATACTTGCGCATAGGAGAAATTCGCCTTCGGCTGTGCAGGTGGTGGCGACGCAGGGGAACCGATGGCTTGCTGTAGCTCTTTACGAATGATGTTCTGGAGGGGTGCTTCTCTACTGATGGAGTATGAAGATGAAGAGAGGTATTACCCAAGTTTAACTATTTTGCGGATAAGTGAACGAATATTTTCTTGTGTGGGGACATAAGGCGCTGTCGCTTGAAACACTAGAGTAGTAGCTCCCGAAGGAAAACTGGTGTACAATACACGCTGCTAGCGAGCTTCTTGAATGCCTTCGCAGCCGTCTACAACCGAGTTGACATCGTTAGGAGGTTGTGTCGAAAACATTCCGAACGCTTCTTCGGAAATTCCTTTAAGCAGGTGACGAACCCGTTCGCCTTCACTCATCTGTTGGTTCGTCCTTCGGCAAAACGTCAGAAAGTCTTCTATGTACGACGTGTATGTTTCACCAGGCTGCCGAACGCAACTATTCAGTCGACGCTCAGAAATGGCACGACGATTTTCCGGTCTCCCGAAGATTTCTCTAGCACAGGCAGTAAATGTGTCCCATGACTGCCATTCCCGTTCGTGATTCAGTAACCATGTCCTTGCAACGTTCGTAAAATAAAAAAAAAAGAATATTGGCTAATTTCATTGAATTTTCCCACCTGCTGTGAATGCTGATACGGTTGTAGATATCCAGCCATTCTTAAATTTCCTCTTCCCCAAGTTCGGTGAATTGTTGTGGATCGCGTTGGCGGAATACAGATGCCAGAGAGGCCCATGTGTTGAAATGCCGGGTCCAAATACAACCATCGGCTTGTGGTTGGTTGGCTTCTTTCGCACAGTGTCCCGAGTCATCTGTTGGTAGCGTACCGGTGTCTTCTACGGTGGTCGTCCGGGTGCCGTTGCGGAGCTCCATTCTTCCTTGTAGGAATGGAAGCAATGGGAGGTACACGTCGCGACACTGTTAGCACGAACACGACATCGGCGCATTTTCGCATTTTGCTTCTAAATAGTATTAGCGAGCACGACATTTTATTGCTTACATTATAGAACGAAATGAGCTCTTTCCGTAGCAATAATAACTTGGATGACATCCCTTGGTTTCAAAGAGAAAAACGGGAAAAACCGGCGATCGCTTGTTCGCGCTAACAGTGTCGCGCTCTGTACTACGAGGACGCTGGAACGTCAGCTGATTTCAACGGTGTCAACGGTGCCGGTTCACGTTTCCATGCTCGGTGATCCGTTTGGCGTGCATTACCATTTGGCGTCAAGTCGCGCCACTGCTCACATTATATCTAGATTTAAAAAAAAGAGTCTGTCCCGTGGTGCTCAGCATGGTGAGACGTCGTGCGCAGTGCTACACCGACATGCGTTTTTTTTTTTCAGACATATTTTTATTTTCGCGATTCACCGAGCTCTCTGAGCAGAGTGCAGGTAGTGGCTCTGCCAAGTGTGTTACACGGGGAAGTATACACGCTTCGGATTTCTTAGATTGAATTCGTGTCAATATCACTGGAAGCAGAGTGTAATCCCGGGAACCTGCGAAAACATCACTTCCCTCGAGACCGGAAAACCCATCCGACAGATTGCCTGCAACTTCTGCAGCACAACCCTTTGATGCACGTGCTCGCTCGGAGCGGAGTGAGCTAACGCTCTCGGCCACCCGATTCTTCCACGACACCATATCGACGCCGGGTCATGCGTGAATCTTGGCAAAAGGGTTGCTGACAGGACAAGCTTCTCCCCTCAGTGCCCCGCAAACTTTCTTCCCTGCTCCGTCTCCTGCGAGAGAACTGCTCGAGCGCAGGGTCTACTCAGCAAAACCGCTCATATGGGTCATTAAACCCCGCAGTCACACGCACTGGTCGTTCATCGTTCAAAACACACCGCGCTCGTGGCAGACACAATGACGCAGTATCTGCGGACGCGCCTCCATCTTATTTCGAAAGACGTTGGCTTCGTAGATTTGTATACTTCGAGCATCGGTCTCCGGACAGTTTCATAGAACCAATGTGAAAAAACGCCTCGGACAGTATCTGCAGACTGCCTCTTGTATAATGTATAAGCAGCGGGACCGCGGCTAAGGCCTATACCTGCCAGAATCGACCATTTTCAAAAGTCCATCGAGCAACATTGGCGGCCGCCATTTCTTGGCCGCAAGAAGCGCGTGATTGGATACGAGCCCTTGCCGAACACTGACGTCACACCCGTGTCCAATGCATGCTCAGAGTTCATGCCCAAGCTATGGCGGATTCGGGTGATTCGTACCGGCGTGCGGTCGTGTGTCACTACTGCGTGGTGCACGTTAAAGACCCCAGGCTAGCGGTTGTACTGCACTGGCTAAATTGCTCATCTACAGCGAGTGACTCGTCGCAACATTAAAAATGGCTGACCAACGACTCGCTGTATAAATATCCACACAACCCCAATTATTATTATTCGGGTGATTGCTGCAACAGCTACGAGATGGCGCCCACTTATTTTGAAAAGGGTCTGATGAAGAGCACGGGGGACACGGAGCACGTGCGCCTCGCGTGCGCCGATAAAGGAAGAGCGCCAGAATCGAGAGTTTATCGTTCCAGAGGCACGACTCTGGCAAGCCCAAGTGTCCAAAGACTTCGTAGAACCTTTGCGAGAGGCGTTCACTAGATCGTCTTTGAGCAGCTATGGAAGAAGTAAAGTATGCCTCCTTCAAAACCCACACTTTCGTAACCCCCTTCCTATCTGCGGATGACGCAACCTAAGAATATGCAATAATAGGCATACTTCTCAAGCGTTCAGTAGGACATTAATTAATGCACATGCATTTAAAATCGATAGTCCAGAAAAAAAAATGTTATTTACTGGACGATGGCTGTTTCTCAATCTGAATCTCTCACCAGGCAGGACCAATCAGGACACTGGTGGCTGAACGTTTTCTAGTCTCCGCGCCAGTTCCCCGCGAGAACAATGGCACAGATAATTGGGAGTTCTTTCGCGCGCGAACCAAAATGTGGGCTTATAATGACTCGGGCTGCGTATTACGCTGGCGGCTAGAGCGCGTCCAAAATTAACAACCCTCAAATAAAAGAGAAAATAATTATAGGTGTAGAGGCGTCCGATTTCCCAATTGGAGGAACGAGGTCCGAAACAGCGCGCAGACTGATTCCTTTCTTTCCCTATCCTTCTTTCATTTTCCTTCTACCCTAGTTCCAATTCTCATCCTCAGGAAGCAATTCGACTCGCGCACGCGAATGAAAGGCAGCTGCTTTCTTCCATTCTCGTCGTGTCTTTTTTATATTTTTTTTTATATTTTTTTTTTATTTTATCGTTTACTTTTTTTGTGTGCCGGGGGAAGGAAAGCATTGTTTTCTGGAAAGGCTCGCACAATTACGACTTGATTGCATTCTTAGCGCCGCCACTGCCACGTGTCACTGTTGCCCGGGCAACAAGGCGGCGGGCCGAGGCCTCTCCTCCGTGTTTCTCTCTGGTTTCCTGTCGCTGCTCCGATAGTCCCAAACCCCCATTCCCCGAGAAAATGAAAGCGGAGCGGTCTTAACTCAAGCCCCCAAAAGAAACCGACTCCTAATTCTCTCTGTTCGTCACCCTTCTTCCTCCCCTCTCACTCTCCTTCGGTCTTCCCACCTTCCGTCACAACCGACACCCTAAAACGTTTGGTTCTGGATCGTCTGCGTTTATCTTTCTCTGGTCGTTTGTTTCTGAAAGCACGCATCAGCTGTTTTGTGAGGAGGGATGGAGACAGCCAGTATTACACTCTGCCTGTTTCAGGTATTGACAGCGATAATAGCTATAACTTTTACATGTTTTCATTTTTCTCGAGTTCGGTGTCGAAGGGAAGCTCTGCCTTCCAGTGGGTAACGACGGTTTGATCTCTGCGCTGTAACGCAATCCCCCTCCCCGCAACTTAACTCTACTTTTGTCAACTTTATTTTTTTTTTTTTGTATTCGTTTGTTACGATGTCATTTATAGTTTGAGAACCGAAGCGGTCGTCCGGAGGAAGAGCAGCTTTTTTTGAAACCGGTATTTCCCTTCTGGTTCTGTAGTCCAGCTGGAAAGCCGACGTTTTGGAAACTACCATTTTTACGGCGAACTACGTTTCTTGTTCGATAATCTGGCACTTTTACTTGCATATATATATTTTTTGTCTACATTCTCTGCGTGCAATTAGTTGCATGCATTCCTGGTTTAGGTTTATTTAAAAAGTTTTATGTTGAAGCTTTAAAATAACATAGAAATCCCTGTCTTCAGCCGGACAATAACTAAAAAAAAAAAAAAAACAGCAATTTAAATTAGGATTGTATTACCTCTAATATAAAAAAACAAAAGAGCAATTAGATGTGCAGTACCTTCTAGAAAAACAATTTCTCGTAGACGCTTCGCACACGGGCCGGATTACAGCCGCCAAATGCCGAGCCGTTGAAGCGGGCGCTAACGGGCCTTTACAAAGGCTAATGCTGAGGAGAGGGACACAGTGGAATCTAAGATGGCAATAACCTGCCCTGCTGTTGTAACGATGAAGTGAAATAAACGTAATAAGAGGAAAACAAGAACTGAAGGTCGCGGTTATGGCGGCCCCCATGCACAGCTCCTTCAAAGCGTCTATATACGCATGCCTGGACAGATGTGTCTGTGAGATATCTTTATCTATCGTACCTCTCTTTGTGTTTAGGCTACCGTACCAAGACTGGCTTCCTTGTAACACGTGTCTCAAACCCAATCCAGGGACTCGACGGGGCGCACTATTTTCTCCAGCTACTGGGCTTTCAGCCACGTCCGACGCGGCGGGTGTCTCAATGAAAGTCCCCCCCCTCCCCCCCCCCCCCCCCCCCCCCCCCGCCGACCCGAAGGCGTCCGGAACGGTCCGCGCAACAATAGGACTGGACGATTCACGAGCGTGGCGCAACACGTGGCAGTGGTACCCGCGTGTATGTACGTACAGCCTGCATGTTTCCAGAAATAACTGGAAGACGGCTTTGCCGTTTACGCACATTGCCCTTTACACACCTTTCCGTTTCAGTTCTGTTTCTTTCTTTCTCTTTTTCCCTTCTAACTCCGTAGTGCCGACGAGAGACTGCAACGTGATCCAAAACGTGGCGATTGCGACTAGTTTATGAAGTGGCAAGGGGCAATAAGGGGCCCCCGATACCTGCTCTTGTAGTCACACAGGGGGGGTCAAGTATAATAAAAGGCGCTCCAAATGGCACGTCGAAAGGAGTCCATTGCTTACATAGTGAATCGCGCGCAGCATGAGTCAGTTATGCGCAATCTCGTTTCTATTGTGCTTCTCTCTGCGTTGTCCCTGGTTGTCACTGACAAAAGCGGATTGGTACGGGGCTATATTTTGTCACGCACTTCTCCGCGAGCGAGTTGCGTGACTTCGGAGCTGCTGTGCTTTGTACATAACATAAGCACGCTGTTTTTGGTTATTTGCTTTTCTTCCTGGGTGTTTCCTAATCAGCTGAAGAGTTGTCAAAACGGATACTGGAGGGGGATGGACTTTAGAACTACGTTTTGGGTGGTAAAAGTGATGCTCGACGTCCGTCTCGTTTATTTAAAGGGGAAAAAAAGTATAGTTGTCTTACTGGCGTTTTTCAATTCGAGGAGTGGTCTTTCAGCTGGACTTTCTCACAGACAGTTCTATAAAAAAAGTGTCCCTGGGTTCCAACTGCTAAGCCGTACCATCTCCAAGTGTTTTGAGTTACCAGTGTGAACACTGAATGAATACATAATACAGCGTACTCAAGAAGCGGTAAGAAGACAACTAAAGTAAGGAACCTCATGAATTAAAAAAAATATATATATATTTTACTCCCGGCCATTTTGGGAAACTGCCCGACAAGCTGCACTTGATCTGACGACTTGGCCTTTTCGACAACTTGGTATTCAACAAGTTTGGCCTATTCGGCAAATTGGTTTTCAATGAATTGATTCTCGTTCGACCTTCTGACCCCTATTGCTTCGCTTGGCTCGTTGGATCACTTGACCGGTATTGGATCTCTTGACTCGTCAAAGTCCTTGACCCATATTGGATCTTTTGACTTGTTGGAACCCTTATCCATAATATATATTTTGACTCGTTGAATCCCTTGACCTTTATATTAGATCTCTTGATTTTGATGTCACGTGACTGTCGGATCTTTTGACTTGTTGGATTTCTTGACTCGTTAAATTTCTTGACCAGAAACGTGTCCGATTCACAGGGAGGAAGACATCATCGTCTACCAGGCAAAAGTCGAGACGGGTTCCTAGAAACGCAGTGACTACCCCTGCAGTATAAATGTATAGTATCTTGAGTGGTCGGCTAGAAATCTGTCGTATATGAAAATGGTCAGTTCAAAAATCCGCTAGCCATTAGTAAGAGAACGGTAAGACGTGTCTTTAGAACGCACGGCTTCTGCCGTACTTCTGCCGTGGTTTCTACGGTGCTTTGGCTGAGCGCGCGCGCTTGATGCGCTCAAGGCACCGGAACATTATCGAGGGCAGTAAGCTCGCGCAGGAGGCAGTACAACCTGAAAATCTTCCACGCCGTTCTCAGCTCGCCAGTGTTCATAGCAACACTACGGTGTCGGGAGCGCGTTTCCGACCGGTGTGTTTAGCGTCCTATACGTGTCGCAAGTGGTCCCGAAGTAGCGACAAATGACGTCACAGAGGCCGGTGTGCCATGCTGTTGAATGTCGCGATCCTGGTGGTTGGCCGTAGAAACGCTGGCGAAAAGCACGAGTCATCATAAGTGTCGCTGTCGTCGCGGCGTCCCCGATCCCTGGCTGCTGAAGCGTCCGTGGACTGTCAAACTGAAGAGCACCCTGCAGCGGAACAGGCGTCTTCCACATCCACCGCTTCTGCTGGGACACCACCATAAATATATATATATATATATATATATATTTATTTTTATTTTTGTAAGGGAAAATGTGGTCAGTAAGATTGGAAGAAAGGGTTTTATACCCTACGGCACTCCACCGTCCGTAAATTAATCAAATAACGGGCGGCCTGAAAACAAAATGTTTGAGGCGGGAGAGGACTACTCGCGTTTGAGAAAAAGAGAAAGACAGCAACGACAGTGTCCGTATACACAGCGGACGGCGGAGTCCTTTCTCGGCGGCATTCCGGAGCAAGAGCCGTTCTGCCCCGCTTGTTCGACCGCTGTTGTCTACTCCCTAATAACAGGGAGATCGGGCAGCCGGGCAGTCCCCTGAATAATGGATGCGGGCTTCATTTTGCCCACGCGGGTCCCGCCCCGCCGCATATTGGTCGCCCGTGACGCCCCGTCACCGGTCTTGGCTGGGCCGCCGCTGCACGAGCGCCGGAACAATGCTGCCCGGATTGAGGGAGGGGGGGGGGGGGGGGGGGGGGGGGGGGGGTCGACCGCTGCCGCGACGACTGGGGCGCAATTTTGGAAAGCGTCCCGGTCGCCCTGGCATGCCAGAGGAGGAGTCTCGCGTCAGACCGGATGTCGCTCGCGAGGCAGCCCGTACTTACACTAACTTAACTATGTGACGTCACGCCACTGGGGTGGCATTGATGTTGACATTGCGCGTGCGCAGACGCCTTTACATCATGTGCATCTGATTTCAGTGCCCACACCGTGTACACCCTTTCCGTAAGGGTGCAGCCATCTTGCATGTCGTCACTTCTGGTATGCGTTAAAACATCGTTTTGATCTCTCCTCCATGCCACTGGAAAATGTTCACGAAAAATGCGCGATTCTCACACATTCCTGTTTTGCCTCGCCCATATTTGCTCGCCTATTCTAGGTTAAAATGTCTCGTTATTTTTTTATTTCTATTTTTGTCCCGTATTTTAAATATGAAACTGACGTGACTGAGAATGAAAGGAAACAAAAAACGTACATTCGCGGCGAGAAGTTTGGGTATTGCCCCCTGGTGGACGTTTTTCACAACTCAAAGTGAGGATACTTTAACTTCCTCCGCTGGTACAAGCACGTGCAATGCCAAGCTTCTATGCACTATGAAAATTAAAACATAACCACTTGGGTAGCACGTGCACTGCCCATAGGAAGGAATACAGAAGTGCCCCTAGCGAGCTTCTCACCGCGAATACAGCGCCTTGGTCTGTACGTGCTCCGCTCAGCTAGCAGTGTGGTGGAAGCCACGTGCTCGATTTTCCAGGCATGCGTCTATCTTTCTCCACGTCATCACGTTCCCGCCCATACCCACGTGCAGAGGCAAGAACAGGTGATGCAAAGGAGGTGGTTCTTTGGCCCGGCAAGCACGTTGCTGTCACAGCGCTATCAGCTTAGGGTGTGAACGGAGTATAATCGCGGACTTCGGAAGAATTCATACCGAAATGCTTCGGGATGGTCGGGCTGCACTTGCTTGCGTGCTTGTCTGTACGGCGCTTTGGGACTCCCAGTGCAAAACATGGCGGCTCTGTATTGCCTTCGTATCCATTTTCGCACTGAACTCGAGCATTTTTATGCATGCAGTTGCTCACACTTTGTGGCACTGTGGTGTGCACGTGTATGTCTGAGCGCGTTTGGATTTATCCGTTCTTACGAATTCGTGTGCGTGCATTTGTGTTAGCGCGGACCTGCGTGCCTTTTCCACTCTACGTTCCTTCGCATTCAATGTAGTAGTTTCGACATTCATTTTCCCATACGCACTATAGTTTGTTTGAGAACGAAACTATAATCCCGTGGGACTAACCATGGAGCGGAGCGCAGGGCGCGGGCAAAGCGTAAAAACCTATAAACCGTTTCATACTTAAAGGTGCCCTGATGAGGTTTCTGAGATCGCCTAAATATGGCGATAACTCACTCTGCTGGCTCTAAGCATCCTAGAAATCCCTAAATCATGACGATACGCGGCAGATTTCCCATTAATAAAGTAATCAAAGATCGCAATACACCGAGGTCACCTCCGGTGATGCGACAAGCGCGTTCCGAAACCAGGACCACTGTAAGCCAATATAGCAATTAAGCAAAGAATTTTCGCACCTTCGAAGCTGATATGGGACTCCGCAGGTGAACAATAACGAACATCGCTAGCGGTGACCGTTCGGCCCTGTCGTTTCGATCTTCCAATGGTCTAGTGAACTAAAGACTGCAATCGCGTCATGTCTGTCCACCGACTGGCACAAGACGCCACCTCCGTCTCCTCGTGTAGGCGTCGTCGTGTTTTGAACTCCCGATGCTTTTGGGCTCTTTTCTACCTCGCACGATGACACAGGGGGGCGCCACTCTCCGGGAAAACGTGTCCAGGGAGTGGCCAGTGCACGCTGGACTGGACCCGACCGTCGGCCCCCGCCGCGGCGCTGCAGTCGGCAAGCGTTACGTTGATGGATAGTGCGGTCGTCGGGCGAGGCAGCAGGGAGGGGGCGCCGCCAAGATTGAAGTGAGCCCGCTCCGAATGACGGCACTCGCGCGAGTGGAACGCGCCAGGATGTCCCGCCCTGGGCGGCTCGTAATGCTAGCCCGGTTCGGCCAAGGTGTATCTTCTTAAAGGCCCGTTCTTTCCGCGGAGACGGTTTCGCGCCGCACCCTTGGTGGCCGTCACTCGGGAAGCAAATCCACGGTGATTGTGCCTTGCGCTGCTCGTTGTTTGGAGTCCCTGTCGCTCTGGCCTCGAGACTTGAACATGGCCATTATATTTCGCTTTCTTTTTTAAAGGCTGACTCAGGCACTCGCGACTGCTTATGTCGGTGTGCCTTAAAACTTCATGAAATCTTTTTACGTCGAGACAACAAACTGGCGCCATCTACCGGGCTGAGGTTTAAGTTGGAACATTCGGCATTTACATACATTTCCTATCCTTACCACGCATTAATCTTTCGTACTTGAATTAAAAAAAATATATGTACAATGTTATAAATGACCGTTTCTCATAGACAGGATGCATATTTGAACTCGCAAATAGCGCAAAACGTTCGCTCTATTGATATGCAGTTCCAGGGTCACCACACAGATGGCGCCAGCGTGCCAGTGTGTTCTTTGGTCATAAGAGGTCACAAGAACTCGATCGTAAGCAAACGCAAGTTCCGAGGGAATCAATCAAACAGGATCAAACGCACAGAATAAAAAAAAAATGCTTAGGATTACTGCGCATTCACTGTGCACGATGGCTTAGTCGGTGATAGTCACGACAGCTGTGGGCGTGCGACGCGTTTACCTAAAATGTAGGCCTGTATTTCGGTCGACGTTACTAGAACAGCTCGATTGGGAAGCTTGCTCTTGGAACGCGAACGCCTTGCCGTCCATTGGAACCGAGCCACTACAAATCATATTTGATTGCAGCGCCGGCCCTTGGCGATCTGTTCATTCCATTAGTTCGTTTGTTTTCGTTGATTAGCTGGAGGTACATAATCCGCATGGATACAAGGGGTTAAGCCGAAATTTACTTTACAGACGCAGATGAGTTGTTTCTTTTTCCGCTGTTTTGGTGCGCTTTCTGGATTGGGCACTACGCGAGGAAGTCGCAGCATGGCGCAACTAGTCCATCTTCTTTATTCCGGTGTGTATATAGTTTCTGGGGTGGCTGCTGTGGCAGAAACGGCGACGCTGCAATCTCGTAATGAGGAGGAGATCCAACTGCTGCGCCCCCAGCGGCCAACTTTAGAACTACACCCGTGGGGACAACAACAATGACGGAGCACTCGGCTGACGTAGCCGAGCACTGCTCCAGTGTTCATCAGGAGCTCCCGTTCTCCTGCCGTTTGAAGGAGGGGCCCTTTCGTAACCTCTTCGATTGGCGTAAACAATGCAACCTGCACCGTGCATCTGTCCAGCACCTGCTCAGCACAAAGCCCGAAGTGGCTCAAGCTCGCATCCTCTGACAACTCTTTCAATAGATATCGGGCTCGTCGCGTCCCGCCAACGTCACTCCGTTTATTGGCAACCCTTGTTACGTTAGACTGTTTTCTGCGCTTCATCAAGGAGGATGACGTAAAGAATCGAGTCCACATGTCATGCTTTGGGTAAGTAATCAACGGGATATGGGGAAAGCAAGCTGGACAGAGCACCTCCGGTAGTTTGATCTCTTCGCAAATAGCTCGGCGCTAAAGTACGGGTTGCACCATGTTCTCGAAATTAGGCTCCTATGGCAGTTTCCCAACTGAGTTGTTTTACTAACATTGAGGTTGGTTAGGGTGGTCGAATCTCTTGGTTAAACGTTCTTGGGTGGCCTCATAATGTGCGTGGAGCAAGACTCTCACGTCGCGCATTGTGTGCAGCATTATTTTGGCCTACGAAAGAAAACCAAGCCGATGAATACAAGTTTTACTTGTTTCGATCGATGGTATGAATCGTTGCGTACTGTCGCAAACAGTTGACGTAAGGCTCTTGACACTTTTCTTCCGCGTAATTCCCAGTTCTTGGGGAAGCCGTTTGTAGTAGCCTTCGGGAAACGTGTCGCGATGGGGGCGAAGAATAGTGCTTTAAAGTAGAGAGTACCAACTCGTTGGGTTCTTCAAGCTGCTCGGTGGACCCAAAGCTTAAGGGACAGTGGCTTACCAACTTGTTTTTGAGTAAGGGGGCAAACCAGACACCCCTCCCCCCCCCCCCAAGGGCCGGGGGCGGTGCCCCTGGTTTCCCTTGGGCGCCGCCGGCCAATGTTTGCCCTGTCCAGTGGCGGCTGTTTCAGGGGGGCAAAACACATGCCTTGCCCCCCCCCCCCCCCACACTCTGAGAACTGGGGGGGGGGGGGCAAGCGCCCCCCTTGCCCCCCCGGTTGGTACGCACATGTTTAGGGACCCTTATTCTAAAACTCTATAATACTGCTGAATCTCTCGAAACGTCCTATTCGCATTTCGTTCTATCTCATTTTGGCTCATTCGCAATTTAACCTTATCGTTTGAACCTTCTGAAAACATTTAAGTCGTTTTTTTTTTTTTTTTCGCGTTGGGCTTTATTCGGATTTGGTGCTGTTTGCACTATGACCGATTGGCGCGGTACGTTCTCAGCCCTGGATTGACACCGACCAGTCGTAGCGTCCGCTGCAATTCATCTTAAAAAAAAAAAAAAAGAAATCTAGGGAAGAAGGGGAGGGGGGTGGAAAGGAAACTACCACGTGTGCAGCCAACCGCGGCCCGGGAAAAGGGGGACATAGGAAGTCGGCGTTCTGACACAAAGAAGCAGTTCGCTGTTCTATCTCCCAGCACCTGCGACCACTTCTGGACAACCACCGAGTGAGCCCTGCACGTCGCTGCATGTTTCAAGAGCAGAACGAACGTATTCCGGGAACCATTAGCCAAACCGCGGGACCAAAGCACGTGTGCGCGTGTAGGTGAACAGTGTATGCGTGTAGGGGAAGGGGGGGGGGGGGGACATGAGGAAAGCTCTGTTCAGATAAGATCGTGGACGCAAGTCTGAGCGTATTTTATATATATATATATATGTAACTCCTCAACATTTGTTAGGAACGTAACCAAAAAAGGTTTTTGTAAACAAAAAGGATATTTGAAGAGAAAAAAAAATTGATTGCGTCAGAACGACACATTTGATTTTTGAAGTTTTCGTGTGTTTTTTTTTTTTTATTTTAGTGTTTGGTGGCACTTATTGCGCAAAATACAAATATCAGACATATTAAATATTTTCTACCTACGACAGATCATCGGAACTAATAAGGTGAATATTTACAGCATGGTAGAGGTTATGCATCTCGCGTCAAAAATGCGTAAACTTGGCTCTTTTAACGTTTTGTCACTTAATTTCGGAGCCGTTATCTAAAGAAAGTGAACAGCTGCAAAATAAAATTTTATGTCATATATTTTTATTAAAATTTTCATTCAAATGATATATAAATGATAACTCAATCTCTAAAATTTAAATGTTTATGCCGCCTAAAAATTGTCCTAAACGTGCTAAGTTATAAAATTTTATGGGGCATAAAAAGAAAGAAAGAAACAGCTTCGATTTTCCTAAAATTTATAGTGATAGTTCCCCATGATACTCTTGCGCTTATTTAAATAAAAAAAAACGCTGCATCATTTGTTTTTTTACGTTACGGTGTTGCAAATTGTACCTTCCACGCCGGCATTTTTGCCTAAGGCCAAGGCAGAGACGATATAATCTTTCGATTTCGTGTATTTTATGACTAGATATAGTTTTGCGCCGTATTTTGGCACTGGGCTCAAGTTCAAGTATTCTACTAATTAAAACAATACCTGAGTTTTTTTAATTTATTTATTTAACCAAAAAGCCTGTTTTGACCTTTAAAATCACAAGCTCTAGGAGCTTTAGTTGAACTTTTTAAAAATAAAGCGGGACGAAAACTTCTAATCGCTACTACAACATTGTTTTTTGTTGTTTTTTTTGCAGAAAATAGTAGAAAAGTAAGAACAGTGGTGTAAATTATGTGCGAATATTTATACATATTCGCGATGAAGTGAGAATGTTTGAGCCACCATTGTTACACTGCTATTTATGGCGGTTCCACGTCCGGCTGACCAAGATAAACCTGCGACTTCACTGGAACTTTCCGCAAGACGTACGTTAAGATTAAAAATATTTATAATTATTTATCCTTCTAAAATGAAAAAAAAAATTGAAAAGGTAGAAAAAGTTATAGCCAGTAAAGATATTGCACTAATTGCCCGCGTTGGCAGGAAGGCGTCTTGAGAAACCCGTCTTTTGTCCCTCTTTACACCAGACTAACGAATACCGCTAAGCACTCACCTGTGCTGCAATAATGGACCTTTTTCCAGTAAGCTTGTGCGCATTCGTATACTCCCGCTGTCACTATTTTCGCAGGGCACCGGCACGGTGCCCTGCGAAAATGGCGACAGCAACATCCTATCTTCGCGCCTATTTAGACTATTTTAACGCTTCGTTTTTTTGGTATTGGTAGAATGCATGGGGTATAAAAAGCACTGAAAACCGATGCAACGGCACGACACCAATGTGCTTTGACGGGCGGAGGTATGGTGGGCTGTTCTTCTATTGTAGTTCGCAAACAACTCCCCAGACGGCGCTCGTTATTTGAAAAATGTTCATTCCAATGGGTGTGAGAAAATCGGTCAACTCCGAATGTGGCTACAAATAAGGAATGCACGAACAGAAGAATTTCGCCCGATCCTCTTCAGAGAATTGGCATCCAGACCTTGCAGACTACGAAAAATTCTTTGCTTTGCTATGCTTTGCTTGCTAGCTATGCTTGCTTCTTTTTGTGTTTACTAAGATAGCACGAAATAGGGACGCTCTATGTCGCTACCAGGGCTGACGACGTTCTGTCAAGACGCAACTACACGGGATTGCCAGCCACTTCGTATGTTTATGACCGCAGCGAGCGTGTTGTCTTGTTTCACGATCACAAGACTCCGCGACCTCTCGAAAGCATGACAGGAGAGGGAAAGAAGGAAAAATAATGTTTTTTGTTATCTTCCTATGAAGCAACGTACAGAGTAAGTCTAACTATGTGGCAATCAGTTTCTTCGGAAAAAACAAATGTGCACCATGAGAAAACAGGCAATAATTGCGTGTGCTCTGCGGTCCATGCCGTCTCTGGTATATACTCGTAAAGCCCCTCTTTAGGTTCACGAGGGAGGCCATCTTTTGTGGGGTTTGCTTCCTGTCTGAGCAGCTGCCTTTCTGATTTAGCGCTGATTAGGCAGGCGTCTAAGCTTCTTCGGGGTAAGCGTTGACCAAGCCATAACACGGGCACCTCGAAGCGCCTTCCTTTGTTTTTTCCTTGAAGGATGAATCGCGAAGGATGTAACCAGAACTGGTCCAATGCCGCGGGCCTAACCGAGAAGGACGTATTGAGAATGGTCTTTTTCAGAAGGTCCAAATAAGAATGTCGAAACGAGAACGGGCTCAAATGCTAACCACCTTTCAACTAGGGTCTACACTGGGGCTGAGACGAAAAGCTGAGGTTCCAGCCTCTGGGTATTTTGATGGAACTTCGGGGGCTGCAGTCACGTACAGCAAAAAGCCAGATGGACTGTTTCGTCTCATATTGCACACTTATTTTCACTTGGACAAAGGCGGGGACCATATAATTTTTTTCATAGTTTGCTCCCTCGTGGGGCCAATTGTTTCCAGGTGCATTTTTGTTTCAGTCTTTTAAGAAAGCGTAAGTGAAGACTGCCGCACGCTTCGGGAGCTGTAAATAACACTCTAATAGCGCCGCATATGACGAGTGGTTATGATGTGCGTACTCTTTTCAGATGTTATTTTTGCTACTACCTCCTTTGGCTCGTCCTTTCTTAAAAGCATCACCACACCCACGGCAGTACTCTGTAGAAAAAAAAATGACAAAGGAAGAAAAAAAAAACGGACACCCAACGCTTTTCCTAATGCGTTTTCAACTTGCACCCGTAAACAATCAATTTTTTTTTTCGGCTGTTTGCGGCTACGGTTGTTTTGAAGCGAAAAACGCAAAGAAGAAAAAAGCTTATGTTGTTTTTTTTTTTTTTTCTCGCGCAGAAATTTCGAGGAAAGGAGGCCGCTGCAGCCAACGAGGGAGGCGAGCGCCTGCCGAGATCGAAGTCATCAGCGTTATTGGGCGTCGCGTGTCCCGGGCCGTCTGAGGTTCCCCTTCGTTTTGATTGGCGAATCAGCTAATGGAAAACACGCCGCTCGCTTCGTTCGCTGCCGCCGATCCTCTTTGAGAGCTTCGGCGCCACATGGGGAGGCCGCACTAGACCGCGTTCCTGGCGCCAGAGTCTGCATGTTTCGTTCCTTCCATTAGCGGAATAGCGTACCGTTAACCAAAAAGTCACTTCTATGGTCACACAGGCGTCATTAAAGCTGCGGTCACATCACTACTAACTCATACAAAAAGACGGACTCCAGAGACTGCCTGAGGCCAGTTTCTTATATGCCGGTCTTCTGGCATTGGTCATGCAGAAACTGTCTGCAGGCATGTTCATGTATGAAGCAAACATGCTTGGAACTTGCTTAAGTCCGCGGCGGATAATTATGACATCATGCCTGCAGCGAGCAACTTGTCTTTTGTACCGTGTGTGAGCGGTTCGATTGGAGCTCGAGGGTACGTGCTTGGATTGAACAGAAGGGTCTCCCTGTCAGTTCTATCCTTTCTGACTACTAATTTGCTTCGAAAATTATATGAATGAGCGTGAAGAATGACGTAACGTTATTCGTACAACTCTCGGACAGATAAGAATAATCGGACACGGGACAGAGTTGCCTCCGTTTTGTGTAGCTTTGGTGAACGTGGATATCGAGCGCGGTCAGTGGTCCAGGGTAAAGCGTATCCTAGATATCTAACGCTATCTCGTTTTCATTAGTCGCGTATGCCCACACCCGTAGGTTACTCTAATAGTCCCTTCGCAGAAGTCCGCTTCAACGCCTGTCCGCCATTGCTTGCTCACATACTCTGAGCATGCATTGGACACGACGGCTGCGTCAACGTTCGGCGAGGACTCGGATCGAATCACGCGCTTAGTGAGCGATGGATGGATGGATATATGTTAATGGCTATACCCTTTGTAACGGGCGGTACCTTGCGCCACCTAGCGATCGGCGGTAACCACCAATATTGCTCGATGGACTTTTGAACAGATTTTATTGGTCCACGCATGTTTGGAAAAGAAGTGGATGGGTGGGTTTTTTCTTGGGATGCGTGCAGTCGAAGTGGCATCGACGCTGTTTCGCATCGATGGGACAAATTAGGCAATGGCGTTATGTGCGCGTGTGTTATCATTGGCTGAAGCAATCGGGCGCAGTGAATGTGCCATGACCTAGCACTCTTAGGCACGTGTCCATGTTTGTGCGTCTCTAGCCTTTGACATCGCTCTCACTTGTGGTGAATCAAAGTATGCAAGCCGAGCAATCGAAACGTGCGCATTACCCTTACTAACACATTGTTGACTGTGCGATAATTGGCAGCCATAAAATTGACAAGACGTTACCAATAACGATAGTATTTGTGGCCAGTGAGATTTTTAATCTGGTGCATCGCCATTCGGTGTAGAGGCCGCCTTGAGCCAATTGAAACGTTTAGGTTGGATCGCCCCGCAGTCGTGAGTGATTAAAAAGAGTCATGAAACAATTCCACGCTTCAACTATATGAGTCTTATTTTCCCATCATAGATTGTCATTGGCTGACCATTACATCAAAATATTAAAGACTGCAGGCCTTCTCCAGTTTGAGAGAGTCATTCGTGATGGACGACTCCTTTGCCGTCGCCCGCCCCGTCGGTGGTCTCACTCGCGACAGAAAGGCATCACAAAAAAGCTGAAACTAGATCAGATCAAGTGGAAGACTCCGGCAAAGTTCAGTTATTTCACGAATCTTTCAAACACCACGGCTCATCGTTATACAACAAACTGCAGCAACCTGATGAAACGACATTTCAAATTTCGACTAAGGGCCGGTTGCACCAACGCCGCTTAGCGCAAAGCGGAGCTTAGCCGGGAACCTAAGCTAAGTTTCGGTTTCGTTCGGTTGCACCAAAATCGCTTATCGCTAAACCTAGCACTAAACTACGCTTATCGTAAGCGCTCAACATTGGGCACCTTGCTTTTGGTTGTTTCTTAATCCTGGATTTAAAACATGGCGGCTGGTTTGTGGCCGTCGACGCGGTGGACGAAATTGGTTGTACAAAGTGTTTTAGGCTACAACAGCGTGAGAGTCTCGACAGAATGACCTTCGATTGTGACAAGGATGCAAAATATTGTGGCGTGAAGTGTTTATCGACCCCTGTTTTCAAGCTGGCTCTCCACTCTCAGTGCGTGTTAGCCCTAACCGAGATACGTACGGAGCTGTGGGGCTCACGTCTGTCTTCCCGTTGGTTATTCTGTCAACGAGCTTATTCGTATGTATACCTTACTGATTTTCGCATAACTGTAACGTATTGTTATTTACCAGCTTGTTTATTTCTACTTGCAACGCATATCCTTCAATCCGATCACCACGTTGAATAGTGGCAGTACGTACATGATCTCGGCGATCAGCTGATTGTCGACCCTTCTGCCGTTTGCATCAGATTGCGGCGCTTTTAAATTATAAAACAGCGAAAAGTCAATTTCGTTTGTTTTCTGGGTTTCGAGACAATCTTCAGTGAATTTTCCTTGTCTCGCGAGTAGAATCTTGGCTTCAGAAAACTGTATAGTTCCATAACCGTAACTTTTCTGGTGATCGCGCTTTTTAGGAATATTTTGCTTTATATCTTTCATTCGTGGCGACGACAACTTCTATTCGTGGCAACGATAAGTCGACGACTTCTATTCGACGATTTCCGGGCATTTTCGCAGCTGCCGTGGCGAGTTCGTCACTGTTTTGAACTTCATCGGTCTCAGGCATGACTTGATTTTAGTAGTCATCTTAGCTGCCTACTTATTCTCGATGATGTTTTGTCTTCAGCGATGTAGCGAGTAGAGCGTCCTTCTCGCGTTTGGTGAGATTTGGGGCCCCCGATGGCTCCTTTATCTCAAAATGTGAGCACGAAAACTACTGTCACTGTCAAAATATCCTGTTATCAACCGATAATAAACACACAATCACAGATGTAAAGAGCATTTGTGTTTATTTAAAGCGTTGACTCCTGTTTTTGAAAGTTAAGCGAAAAAAATGATTGAATTTGGAGACCTTTAATTCATTACTCTCCGAAGAAATACAGCGAAAAGCAGACGCCGACGACGGCTACTACAGCAGGTTTTTTGTTTACATCACGAGATTCCTCTCCGCCAATCGTATTCGTCCCTCTGAGCGTTCCCTAGTTCGCTTTGTTTGTCCCTACATTCCCTAGGCAAATCCAGCGTTTAGCTAGGGGCGCGTCTGTAAAGCCGGGTTAACGTTGGTGCAACCGGAATTTAAACCGGTGCTTACCCGAGCTCGGTTTAGGGTGCTAAGCCGACTTAGGAAAGAGCCGCTTTGGGTTAAGGTAAGCGACGTTGGTGCAACCGGACCTTAGACCCGCTTCTCAAACCCTGCATTGAGCGGAGCTTGGGATACGACATCGGTTACCCCGCTCTCTGCGATATGTTTCGTGAGGCCGGGCGGGAGCCATCAAGTCCAAATCATGGGAAGGGGACGCACTCACACAAGTACTCACTCAGTGGGCTCGGACTCCCGCTGTGCTCTAATTCGCCCATGGGCTGACGGCGTAGTGGAAACCACGACCTTCTCTAGAGGAGGTCGTGGTGGAAGCTATATGCTCGTTGGACCAGGCGTACGTCCAGCTTTCTCACGTACCGCCCGTACCCACGCCCAGGGAGCGGGGTCCGGCGATGAAATGCAGGCTGTTGATTGGTCCGGCTAGCGCGCAACTCCCACCGCACTCTCAGCTTAGAAATGAAGTGAAGAAAGATTCGAAAGTTCGGTGAGAGCCTTCCACTTCGTATTCAACGGACGCCCCGTGGCAGAATATTCTTCTCCCGACTCTCCGAGTGCCCTTTGTGCCGAGCCCCGCCGATCGGGAGCGCGGCCCGAACGTATACGGCGCTCACTTGAGCTGATCGGTGCGGACGCGTCGGCACAAAGGAGCCGAGACGTGGCGAGGAGGCCCCAAGTGCTCCGAGCACCTCCTTTCCCGCCTTCGTCCGCCGTTGTCGGAACGCGACTTAAAGGCACAAATGAAGTTGAGTGATTTCCATTAGCGCTTTGGCAAGACGCTTCCATTTGCACGTCACCGCCTGCTCGGCTTTCCGTCCCGTCTCGCCTCAAATATATATATAGTAGTTTTTTGTTCATTTATATTTATTTATTTTTTTAGTTTCAAATGCACCGGACTGCAAAGTGCTGCTGCCCAAAGTAGAAAGGGGAGACGCGAAGAAGGGGAGCGAGTGCGGAGACCGCCGAGACGGCGTTCTGGGTCAATCAGCGTGCGTCTAGAAAACACGTGATCTTTTAGTTCTCCAATCAGAAGCTCCCCGGCGGTTAAAGGGCCCGTGTCCGCGAAGCGCCCGTCCTATATAACGCGGCCGCACTGCGAAATACCTCGCATAAAAGACGCGGTGTTCCCCGTAGATACGATGAGAGAAGTATCTGTGGATACGCCTAGATCTTAGCTTCATCCATATGTTAGCTTCCAACACGTCTGCATATGGATGAATGGATGTTAATGTTACCCTTTGTAACGGGCGGTAGCTTGCGCCACCTAGCCGAAGTCTAAAAAGACCGCTTTCGTGTGACCGATGTGGCCTGACAGTAGTACAAAAAAAAAACACGCCTCAGACAGTGTTTGCAGACTGTCGTTTGTATGGTGCATTTGCAGTGTGACCGCTCTTTAACAGCCTATATATGCATTCATGCCTCGCTAATACGCGGAGCCCGTTAATATGGATACCTCGCTATTTTGTTAGACAACGACTTCGTGTACCAACCGGGTAAATAAGAAGCACGCAGTTTTGTCTCGTTATTATGGATAACTCACATTTTGCACGGGCGATTTTCGGGGGGAACGAAGGTGTCTATATGAACGAAACATCACTGAATGTGTTTTCGACCGAGCAATCGGCCCACTGCTCGACTCCTGATGACGCTTCAATCGGAGACGACGCTAAAAAAAGTAGGAAGCAAATTCTCAGAGAGTGGGAAAGTTGTGTTTGTGAGGCGAGATCTTTGACGAACCTGGAGACTCATACGGCCAAGTGGAGCCTCGCGGTGCTTCACGCGTGCCTCTGCTGGCCCTCTCGCCCGAAGCACACACACACACACCCTGCCTCCCTAATTTCCTCTCGGCCTGTCTTTGCTCGTGTACACGGTATTGCTCTTTGTATGGTAATTACCGTAATGGATTTGCCTGGTCGGCAAGGGCTGCGGGCTGAGTGTTAAATGCTGTTTTAACGACGAGCCCTCGGCAACGGGCAGGCTTTCTCGTGGAGGAATAGGAAGAAAAGAAAAAACAGTGAGGCAAGTGGGCGGGCGTCCATTCGACGGTGTGGATGGCTCAATGCGGGTGTCGCATTGCATTAGGCGACGACGACGGCTGCTCTCTTTTGCTGCTCCCTGCACTTTGCGGCCGGGAGCTTGGCACCCAGCTTTCCTGGCTTTAGATTCGGGCTTCATTTCCCACTGTTTATTTTTTTTTGGCCTGTTTTTTTTTTCTGTTTTTTTTTGTCACTCGATTTCTCTTCGGCAGCGAGACTTAGCTGTTTCTCTTTTAACTAGGAGTGAGGGGACGCAATTGCTTTCAGGAGAGCACTAGGTGCCACTCTTTCGGAAAGGTTGCGGGAATGGGAAAACAAAAACAAAAACAAAGCAGCAGTCCTTACTTCGGCCCATTCTTAGCGACGATTGGCTGTTTTACTTCCACGTATTCTACCCTCGCATTTTTATTCACCTCGGAGTCACAGTCAGAACGACGATAACTGTGACACAATTGTAAGGTCCGAGGAATAATTCTGTCTAAGCTTCGAACAAATTTCAAAGTAACTTCTGGTGACATAAAACAAAAAAACAAACAAAAAAACATTCGTTTGTGTAAAAGCAACCCGACGTAAATAGGATTTTAACAGTTTTAGCTTCTTCCTATATGTACTACAACCGTTTTCCTGAAACGTTTGGTGGCTTCTTTTTTTTTTTTTTTATCACATTCAGTCATTTCAGACTAGAGGGCCACGCAGCCTTGTTCATCACCGTTACGTAGAATGCCCCGTCTGACTTCTCAGCTTTTGCTTCTTCGTGTTTTTTTTTCTTTTCATGTCGAGAGGCTTTAACGTTTTGAGTGCATTCAACATTTTATTTATATGTCTGTCGTACAGAACTTTCGTTTAGTTTCCGTAATTTTCCTGAGATGATGAAACCAGTGAAACCAGACGATGCCAGACTCGAACATTGCACACCCATTTGCACGAGCGTAGAATGTTTATAGTGAAAAAGCAATTGTCACAAACTAGCCTTTAATGGTTCATTGCCTAACCATTGCTCGCAATAAAAATTTAAAAAAAAATCGACATGCATTACTTTTTAAGCTCGTCCAGCATAGCAACCCTCTTTTGGTGCGAAGTATTAACCTAGTTTCGGACTCCGTTTATCTTGTATTTCGCCATCAGCAGACGCGCCGCGTGAATCCCGAGTCGGGAATTTAAATGTACGTCACCCCCAAATGGAAACGGCTCAAAGAGCCGCTTCTTATTTTTTCTTTTAACCTTCTCCGTCGGCGGCCTCACGGCCCGCACACACACGAGCCATCGAACACAGACGCTTTTCCACTCTTTTTCCGAGCGGAGCGGTGGGGCCCAAGAAAAGCCGCAGCACTCACTTAGGGGGAGGTCCGCTATTTGGCGCTTTCTTTCTCTTCTCGGGGGCACAATGCTACTTAGGCGTTCCTCTCGCGCGCGCACGGCGCATGTATAAGCCATTAGGGAGGAAACGCTAAAGTGTCTCCCCCGCGCTCGCCTCACCTCAAAGTGGCTCTCGGGCGCGCGGCTGCTGCCTGCTGCTCGCTTCGGAAAAAGTGGTCGAGCGCCGATTTTTGCTGGCGGCGCTTTATGTGTGTGTGTGAGGGGGGCATTGGCAGATCATCTTTATGTGTGTGCTTATGTGTTTGTGTTTTATATGTGACTTATTCGAGTCTGAGCGCAGGCTCTGTTATCGGGCTTTCCAGCGACGCTCAGTCTGACTATTGAAGCAGGGGACGGTGAGAATTTCAGGGTGGCTGCTGATAAATTAATATCTTATAAACAAGTTACTCGTAGTCTTGGTTTCGCTTGGTTTAAAATTTGTATCGTACAAATGCGATAACAAGCTGCAATAGGCTGGATTTTTATGTGCCCTGTTCTCCCGTACTCTATAAATTGAATCTATATACTTCGTTCACCCCTATGCTGACACTGCAGTGGGAGCTACGAGCTCACCGGAACCAATGAACCACATAGCTTTGGTCACCTGACCCCTTCTCTGCGCGTGGGTATGAACGAGAGCGCGGTTAAGTGGTGAAAGAGAGAACGAATCCAACGAGCACGTAGCTTCCAAAGGACTGCCAGCTTAGGCACGAACAGCGCCTTTTATTCTTCTGTGAACAAGTATATCTCGCGGTGATCGTCGTCTAAAACACGGTCCCTTTTTTTTTAAGGCGTCGTTCTTGATTGTTTTTATTTGGTCACTAAATAAACTTCTGATTTCAATAGCTAATAGTAGTTAAACTAGCGCTCTCCATCGCGATCGGCCGGAGTTTCACGGCGGTGCCAGGTGTCATTGAGCCGCTAACGAACACTGAGTTCAACAGACCGATCTCACAAGCCAGTTTGACTACGCCACCGCTGCCGCAATGCATCGAGGGAACTTTAGTCTTTCTGCACGTGCGACAACCTCGCTGGAGCTCTGCGCGTGTAGACCACGAGACGGCACGAGCCCTCCCGTGCACTGCCGTTTGTCTCCCGAGAACTAAAGTTATGGCGGCGTCACGCACGCGCCGAACACTTGGTGAGATCACTCTACCACGGCCTCTCGATCCCACTGTATTTTACCTTATGATGTACCGCAGGAAAGGCTACAAGCGCGAGCTTCTTGCTCTAGGGCAAAGTCTTGGCGGCACAAGCTCTCGTGCATCAAGGGAAGCTGCCAACGCTATGAGCTCGCGCTTCTAGCCTTCGCTGCCGTACGACATAAGGTGAAACGGAGTAGAACTGATGGGGGTTCGCCCCAATAGGCAACCGGCAATGCAGTTTGGCCTAGAGTTCCGGGAGCCAGAGTTGCGCGTTCACACCCGGAGCGCCGGCTTTCCTGCACGGCAAGTTGATCCCGCTCCTCACATGACTGAATTCGGCGAATAGCGGCTCCGCGCGTTCGAGGCGCGCGGCGAGCTCAAGAGCAGGGGAACCTACGCCGGGGCGCGTGCAACGTCTACTTAGCTGCACGACACTTGATCCGGCTCCTCACGTGATCGCGCAACTCTGGCTCCCGTAGGGAGCCTATACAGGAACTCTAGTTTGGCCCTACACGTTGCTCCATCTAGCGGCTGCAAAATAAAACGCTGGGTAGGCCAGGACGGTCCGGGTAGCGGGGACTGCAGGCGGGCGCATTTAGAAACCACGTGTGAAAGTGCCATTTCGGATCGGCGTGAGCCTTTTTGGGAACTGTTTTTCGTAATACTAAGTCCCAACTTTACGTCTCTATGACCTCACCGGGTTCCTGTGACATCTCGCCTACTCAACCCCCCCCCCCCCCCCAAAAAAAAAAACAAAAACAAAAAAAAAAAACGTTGATACTGCTACGTGAAAGACTCCCAAAGTCGCGAAGGTGACTCAAGCGTCAAACTTTACCGCTTTCCTTTGAGATCTTGGGAAACAACACGGCGACAGAAGTGAACTACTGCGGTGCGACGCATCAAGTAAGTGAATTTTCAATTAATTGTTGAAGTGGACAAAAATAGATATGCAGGCTTGGAAAGTCGTCTCACTAACTCGTTTTGCTGACTACTCGGCAAAATAACATATTTACACAAGTTGTTTCACGAGTCACTTAGACAGCCACATAGGGAAGTACGGTAGGGACAATCGAGCCGATTGTTGCTTCGCTGTGACGTCGAGAATCAGGCGATCCGGCCTCCAAGCGAGAGTCCCGGCGGCCCGTTCCGGCGCTCGTATCTGTACGCCTGCATAGCCGTTCGGCAAGCCCGTTCGCAAACAAATCCAAACCTGCGAGTTGTCAGATAGTAGTTGATTTTCGTAGCACGTGAAGTTTTGTTTGTTTCGGCAACCAAATTTAATGCTGAGTCTGGTAACAAATGTGGCGGCGTGCAGAAAACAGGATGCAAAAGCTTTTCTTTAGAAAAAGCTTATGCGAACGTAAATATCTTTCTCACACGTACACTTTGTTGCCTGACACCTTTTTACACTAGGTTTGCATATGGGTGGCACTCAGGTAGTAAAACGACGTTTTAGCGAACGCCGCCATCTTTTCATTGAAATACATTTGAGCGAATAGTCGGCCGCCGCGAAGCGGCGTTTACGGGTAGGCCAAGTGGGTTAACAATTTTGCAATGAGCTGCCGCAGACTGCCGTCGCGAAGCGGCGCGAGTGCAGAGCGGGTTGTGGGTTAACACGCGGCCCCGTTATTCGCTAAAACGTCAATTCGCTCAAATGGCGCTTTTCGCACAAACGTCATTCGCTCATGTGACGTGGACCCCAAGGCTCCGGGTGGTTATAAAACTGCATAAAGGAACTAGGCGCAAGGTGTGCACGTGCACACGGGGACTGCTGTAATCAGGGTCGCCGCCGCTCGCCACGGCCCAACTGGCAGACTGGCCGCCCCATTAACAGACAGGCCTCCGCTTGTGGCGCTGAATGCAGCCCTCTTGTGGCGCCACCTGGCCATTGCCGGTTGGCTATAGAGCTAAAGGTGGTGGCATAAACCGCGTCGCCACCCATATGGCCAGCGCCAGCGAACCACTTACAATAGACCCTTTCTGGAATTCAGACTGGCAACTTTGATCCCTATCATCATCTAAAAAATGGCATATGTGCTATAAACCAACACACTGTTTACAAACAAGCCCGCTTTGCCCACAACAGGTGTGGGCACTGCGCATGCGCAGAAGTCAAATTTGGGAGGAATGAAGCATTAGCGCATGCGCAGTACCGACAGCAGCGCCACCGCGGTCGTATGACGTCAGCAAGTTGAGTTGGTCTATACTAATGGCGGCCTTCTGTTTAGTGATGTAGGAAGAAGTTGAAGATGCTCCTAAGCAGATGATTCGATGCCAGTATATTCTAGATGTCGGTGCGACGTGAAGCAGGAATTGGATGCAAGAGCTGCGTAAGCGTACATTTCTAACTCGGGCCCCGTCAATCTGTTAGTAGCACACACTCGGCTTCAAAGCCCCTAGATGTATGGAAGTTTATCAAGGCGTCTACGTGGGCTGGCGCTTCCTTCTGACTGGTTGCATCTTTTTCGCCATCGACATTGAAAGATATTTAAAAAGAACTGGGCATTGCGAAAGTGACGGTCCTTCATAAAATACTGCAGACTACAGGTTCATTGCCGCCATTAGTACGGTAAAAGGTAAACTGCCACTTGAGTCACCAGATGGCACTGAATTCCGGAAAGGGTCTATTGCGGAAGATTGGGGGAGGTATCTAGAAAGTATCGCAGCAGGAAATTGTTTGACAGAATGTCTAGCCCAGCGCGAAGAGCGAGGCGACAGATCTGTATCCTTTTCTTCTGCGAGCTGTACATATATACAATAAGACTACATCGCTATATATGAGTCTGTTTCTCACATCTTCCCCTTTCTAACAAGGAAGGTCAGGTGGCGTAACGTTTTGGTCGAACAACACATCTTACACTTTGCGTGTCAGTGGCTCGTGTCCGTACATGGAGGAACGGACAGGGGTACATCCGCTGTACTTCGATGTTGGGCGGTTTCGGCGGTCGCTTCATGCATCGGGACTAAGTGTGTCCGGTTGCAGTGAATGGACGCATCGCCAGTGTCCACCCAGTATGATCTCGGTTCCTCAGCGGACCTTTGGACAGTGCCGAACTTCTCGAGATGCACGACCCAGACGTCCATGTCGATGTTTAAGTCGCGAAGATTTCGCACACCATGGCGAGAATCAAACCAGAGTTTCTGCTTCTTCCTGCTTTCTTCTTCGGAAGTCCTTAGTTTTTCTTTTTCTGGAAGACGAGGAAGCAGGCTCTTTGAAGAAGTGGGAAGAGTTTTTCTGATTCTTCTACTCATTAGTAACTCTGCAAATGAGTAACCGTTCTTCAGGGGGCTAGCCCTGTAGGTAGGAAGGGTCTGGTACCGGTCTCCCGACTTTTCAAGGTATCCCTTGATTATTTTTACGGCAGCTTCTGCTACACCGTTACTCTGCGGATAGTGGGGAGATGAAGTTATGTGTTTAAACCCACGTTCTTTCGTAAAAACTGCGAATGATTAATCGGGTCCTTTGGAAAACTGTTGTTCGTTGTCACTGATGACTACCTCCGGTATGCCGTGTCTTGCAAAGATGAGCTTGCAGTGTGTGACGACAACCATTGCCAGTCAAGCTAGTGAGCTTCACTAACTCGGAAAACCTCCAGTAGTAATCCGTGAAAATCAGCCACCACGATCCTCCAACGAAGAAAAGGTCCATGCCGAACTCTTGCCCTGGTCTTTCTGGAAACTCCATGGGCTTCAATGGTATTTTCCTGTTTCCTTTGCGTTGGAGGGAAGTCCTACATGATTTCACCAAGTACGCAATGTCAGCGTCGATTTTTGGTCACCAGACTGCGTTTCTTGCCTTCGCGTGGCATTTATTTCTGCCAAAATGGCGTTCGTGCAGAATGCGAAGAGTTGCATCCAGGAACTTTCTCGGTATGATGATTCTGGTGCCATGCATAAGAACGTCTTCAACTTCGGTGACATTGTCTTTATGTGGCCAGAACTCCTTTAGGCAAGGCTGCGGATCACGACGACTTGGCCAGCCATTTTGTGTGAAAGAGCGGAGTTGGCGGCAGAACTCATCTTCTTGTTGTTTACTTTTCAGCTCTTGCAACGAAGGGGGAGAAACTGGCAGCGTTGAAAACAGCTGGTTTATGTAACCTTCGATCTCTTTTTCCAGCTCGTTGTCCTCGATCTTCCCTTGGAGCGGAGACCTTGACAAAGCGTCAGCTGCGGTGATGTCTTTGCCCGGAATGTACATGATTTCATAAGCGTACCGCATTAAGCGCATGCGCATCCTCTGCAGTCGAGGTGTCTGGTCGTCTATCGCTTTCGACCCATACAGCGAGACAAGAGGTTTGTGGTCTGTTTCCAGGCATAACTTAGTTCCGCAGACGTAGTCATGAAACTTCTCGCAGGCCCAGACGAGAGCAAGGCCTTCCTTTTCGATCTGTTTTTAACGGCGTTCAGTCTCGGTCAGTACTCGGGAAGCATTGGCAATGACAGCGTAGCGACCGTCGTCTTGCTGGTGACATAGGGCAGCGCCCAAGCCTTAGGTGGAGGCATCCGTTGTGACTTTAGTTGGTCTTCTCTGGGAGCACATCGCGAGGACTGGATCTGATGAGAGTAGACTTTTCCAGTTTTAGAATGCTTGTTTTTGTGCGGTCGCCCCTACGAACTCTTATTTTGATGACAACATGCTTGACAGTGGCTGTAGCAACTCTGCCATGTTAGGTACAAAACGATTTAAAGGGGCGATGCAACAATTTTTGTACTTTGCGCAAATACCGTTAAGAATGGATCCCTGATGTTAATGACCTATGAAACACGCGTTCGTTTTTCACCCCACGCAATAGAAGTCCCAGAAAAAAAATAAAGAAAAAGAGCAGCGTTCACCCCCTCAACTCGCAGCCAGAACAAGCGGCCACGTGATCCAGAGCTACTCTGTTTCATACTTAGCGTGCAACGCTGTCAAAGCTACTGGCGCGAGCGTGGGGCTTGATCTCGTTCATCATTTGCACGCGTTCTCGCGCAAACAAAACCATAGATGAAGCCACGCGCTCGCGCCAGTAGCTTTGACAGCGTTGCACGCTAAGTATGAAACAGAGTATATATGCCACCAATGCTGATCATAGCCACGCGCTGGGGTTGGCAAAGCACAGGACACGCGCTGAGTTCCAGACATTGTTATGGCTCGGCTAGTGACGTCATTCCAGCGATTGGACATGGGCCACTACCCGAATGCTTCTCGAGCTAGTAATTATCACGAGACCAAATCGAGTGCCCACGCAATGCTCGGGTCCAATCTATGAACCGCAATAAAAAATCGTCATTGGGGTGTACTGCGATCCCCACGTTACGTCATCAAATTTTGCAAAGGAGAGATTGAAAGAAAATGATCGCTTTTGTCCTTGAAATTACACCGCAACAAAGGAGTTTCTTGGCCAGTGGCGTTGCGTGCGAGTATCCTTGAGTCCCACTAGTGCCAGTAAGCTCGTGTAAAGTGAAAAACATTCCCATTGAATATCGTTGCAACGCCCCTTTAAGTAGGTGGTCATGCCCATCAATCGTCGGAGTTCAGTCTTGGAGGTCGGCCTCGGCATCTCAGTGACTGCTTTTATCTTGTCCTCGTCAGGTCGTACGTGGTTGTTCTCGATGATGAGCCCCAAGTACTGTATCTTTGTGATGCCAAACTGGGATTTGCCTCTGCTAAGGATATGCCTGCGTCTCGAACTTGCTCGAGCGTAGCGCTGAGTAGTTGTTTGTGCTGTTCCTTCGATGATTCCCAGACAAGGATATCGTCCATATGGCAAGCAACACCTTCAAGACCCTGTAGAATATCACTCATGTGCCGTGGGAAGTGTTCCGGGTGTTCGAGGCGGGGCTTAGGCCGCACGTCCGGGAGCTTCCTGGCTCGTGACGACGACCATTCCCCGAAGTGAAGAACCCAGGGGTCCAGTGGAGGTGGGAGAATTGGTAACGTAACGAATGGTTTAATTACATGGTAGCGATACAGTCGTCAAATCCGAGAGAACAAATGGAGCCCTCACGCCCCGCCTTATATAGGGGTCCGTTTTCTCCCTCTCTCTCCGCCAGGGCAGCAGGTGCGACCGCCACGTGCTTTGCAGCTGGGTCCGCCGCGTCGTAGTCAGAAATGAGTCATAGCCAAGGTTCTCCGCAGTTAGGCCAGGCCTCTCTCCCCTTCCGGAGCGCACGAACCCACACGCACACACACACACGTCCCGTTGACGTCACGGACGCGTTGAGACACGTTTTGGGCAGCCTTCGACAGGTGGGCGTCAGTCCTGAACACGTCGGGACTCGTTTCGGGACTCGTTTCCGCAGCGTTGAAACTCGGAAGAAGGTTGCCGAAGGTTCCATTCTTAACAGCCCCTCCGGGGCCAGGGAAACCTCGAATGGCCGGTGGTACAATCGCTGGCCTGAAGAGGTGGGCTTGGAGTAGGCCTTGAGAAGACGCTGCAAGCACCAAACAAACTCCCAAACCTCTCACAACGGAGGCATCAGCGGAAACGTCCCCCACAACACCACGCCACACCGCAGTCAAACGCTCGGAATTCGCCAAAGACCCGCCAGACTGGATTACGGATTACCAAAATTTGGTACAATTCCGGGTATCGAGACCCCCTGTCGCCAAAAAAACTCATTTTTCCAACGAGGTCACTAAGAACAAAAGACAAAAGACAAAAACTTTTCGCAATTTGTGAGGTCCTTTTGGGGTTTCAACGAAGTGCCCCCACTTAGATCCTCATTCCCGTGGATGACGAAGACCTCTGAGATCATCCCTACTATTTTTCGTGATGTCAGAAAAATCTGCTCAACCCATCGGCATTGCCGTTAAATTTGCCTTTCCTTTTTCTTACGCTAAAGTCGTAGTGATCGATTTTCACGTGATTTCTAGACGTGAAAATGCGGTCTTTATAGCGCCGATAAAACAATCCGCCTCTTTCATTCCCCGTCACATTGGTCCTAGCAATCTCCTGAGCTGTACAGCGAAACCCTGACACACTAGGGTCGCTCTTCTGCTCGACTGTCAAAGACACTCTGTCTACTCGTAGCAGAGGACCAACGTTACGCGACGCCGGAGCTACGAGAGATCTTTCACTGATCCCGTCTTCCTCCGCCTTTTCCGCCGGCGCGTTGGGACGGCGTACGCTTTCTAGTGCTACGAGGTCAGGCTGTTCTACAACCTGGTCCCTCTCATCCCGGTTTTCTGCCTCCAACTCTGGGAGTGCTTGCTCCCCGTCAGCTGCCTCTGGCTCTGGATCACTTGTCAACAAAGGGGCGACCTGACGCGATTTGGACCTCGTACACGACTGAACTAGCCCTTCTCCCAGTTGTTGACCCCTTTCGCGCAGCAGGAAATCTGACCGGTTAGAAAACAAATAAGGATACTCCAACGGGACTGTTTGCGAGACAGCCGCCTCTGTCACTAGCTCTCCGAACGGGCCAGTTATCCTTACTGTCGCCATAGGCAGACAGACACTGTGCTTTTCAAGCAGCTGCTTGATCCAAACTACCTTTCCAGTAAATTCGGAGGTCGTTACATACGACGGATGAAAAACGTCCATCGTCGCTGCACTGTCCCGAAGCACCCTGCACGGCTTTCCGTTTACCTGGAGCTCGTGAAGATAGGGACGAAGAAGCTTCAGGTCCTTGTCACTACCGTTCACGTACGAGAACACAACCCGCGGTTTCTTACATCTGGCCGCTGTGTGTCCCGGCTCCTGACAGTTGTAGCACAGGAACGGCTTCCTTGCCTCGAACTGCCCTGTTGGGCTTTTCCGCGCCTCGTCTCCGTTCGAGTGTTCTGCGCTCTTTTCTGGGACCTCTTGTCCTGCTTCGGGCTTCTCGGGACCGTTTTCTCGCGAGTCATTTCCCTGTCGGAAGGTCTTGCGCTGATCGCTTCGGCCGGATTCGCTTTCCTCTCCGCTCAGCTTTCTACGCGTTGCGTACTCCTCGGCTAGCTCAGCGGCCCTTTCGACAGAGTCGACTCCCACCCTATCCTGCACCCAGAGCTTGACTGACTGCGGAATGCTACGAAAGAACTGTTCGAGGCACACACAATCGACTACCTTGTCTCGGCTTTCGTACACTTCCTCGCTCTTCAACCATTCTATCAGGTTGGTTTTAAGCCCGTACGCGAATTCCGAGTAGCCCTCGCTGCTCTTTTTGGATGCGTTTCTAAACCTTTGACGGAACGCCTCGGCAGAAAGGCGGTACCGCTTCAAAAGGCTGGACTTCACCTTGTCGTAGTCGTCCGCGTCTCCAGCACTAAGGCGCGCGACAACCTCTGCAGCCTCACAGGGCAACAGAGTCAAAAGCCGTTGCGGCCACGTTTCTGGGGCGAAGCTCAACTTCTCACATGTCCTCTCAAAGTTAACTAAGAATAGGCCCACGTCTTCCCCAACTTTAAACGGCTGCATGAGCTTCTTCATTTGATACGACTCGGTCTCACTTGCTCGTACCGGAGCCCCAACTCTACTGTTCTGCGAGTTTAATTGCTGTTGTTCAATTTCGAGCTCTAGCCTTTTCAGCGCTCGCTCCTGGTCTCGTTCCTCTTTCGCTGCAGCTTGCTCTCGTTCCTCTTTCGCTGCAGCCTGTTCCTCTTTCGCTGCAGCCTGTTCCTCTTTCGCTGCAGCCTGTTCCTCTTTCGCTGCAGCCTCGCTCTTAGCGTTCTGAAGCAGTTCCCACGCAATTTTAATTTCCTCTGCTTCCGCGCTCTCTGAAATCGCTTTACTGATCTCAGATTTCTTCATCTTTTGCTCCACCTCCACACCCAATTCTTCACATAAACAGAGTAAATCTGTTCTCAGTAACCTCATCAGATCCATGATCGCTGCTTTTTAGCTTTGACTTTGTTCTAAAACTTGTCGCGAGGTTATACCAAAACCTAGCGCACGAGTCAAACACTAAGGATTCCCAGCAGTTCAAAATTAATTACCCATAATCTGAAGCCTGGCGAATCTCAAAGCAAAGTCCAAACGCTCACCCGCAGATGTAGCACGATGTCGCATGGTCCGATCCCAACCGCTGCCTACCAGTTGTTCGAGGCGGGGCTTAGGCCGCACGTCCGGGAGCTTCCTGGCTCGTGACGACGACCATTCCCCGAAGTGAAGAACCCAGGGGTCCAGTGGAGGTGGGAGAATTGGTAACGTAACGAACGGTTTAATTACATGGTAGCGATACAGTCGTCAAATCCGAGAGAACAAATGGAGCCCTCACGCCCCGCCTTATATAGGGGTCCGTTTTCTCCCTCTCTCTCCGCCAGGGCAGCAGGTGCGACCGCCACGTGCTTTGCAGCTGGGTCCGCCGCGTCGTAGTCAGAAATGAGTCATAGCCAAGGTTCTCCGCAGTTAGGCCAGGCCTCTCTCCCCTTCCGGAGCGCACGAACCCACACGCACACACACACACGTCCCGTTGACGTCACGGACGCGTTGAGACACGTTTTGGGCAGCCTTCGACAGGTGGGCGTCAGTCCTGAACACGTCGGGACTCGTTTCGGGACTCGTTTCCGCAGCGTTGAAACTCGGAAGAAGGTTGCCGAAGGTTCCATTCTTAACACGGGGCAAAGCAGATTCTCAATGGTAGGCGATGAAAGCAAAAAGCGACCGAAGGTGTGATGAAAGTGGTCAGCGCTTTACTTTTCTCGCTTAAAGGAATCTGCCAAAATCCTGATGTGGCATTCATTTTAAAGAACAAGGTGGCTCCTTGCAGCGTCCCAAGGGTGTGTTCCACCGCCGGAATCGGATGTCATTGGCGTAGGACAAACTTGTTCAGCTCTGTGTAGTCTACGCAGATCCGCAGTGTTCCTGTCGGTTTGGATACCACCACCATCGGAGCACACCAAGAGGTGGGTTCTGTTACGAGAGTGATGACGCCAATTTCTTGCATCTTCAGAAGCTCCTCTTTTGTCTTCTCATACAGGGGTAGAGGCACCCGACGAGGAGATGTGAAAGCATTCGGAATGGCGTCTGGTCGAAGCAGTATGTCACACTCTTGTTGTAACTTGCCAAGACCTTGTAAGACCTCAGGGAAGTCTTTGTCGACGTTGAACACCAAAACAGAGTTGAGGGAGGTGAACAGTTCCAAGTGATTGATGGCTGGCTTGCCGAGAAGGGCGGTGCGGAGGAGCGGAAGGATGTAAACGTCTTCGACGCTTTCTCGGCCGTTCAACTTGAAATGGAGCTTGGTCACTCCCGAAATGTGAAGAGCTTTTCCATCAGGTCCCTGAAGTGGACGCGTTGTGGAATTTAGAGGAATATTCTTTACATGCTGGCGGTACTGTTGTTCTGGAATGACAGTCTCGTCCGCCCCAGTGTCGATCTTGAAAAGAAGTCTTTTCGCTTCTACTTGCGGAGCGACTTCCCAGGTTGACGAGGTAGTTTCACCCATCAAACCAAGTAATCCTGGCTCTTTTTCGATTGTCTGCAGCATTTGCACCGACCGGAAAACAGTCGCATAGTGACCTTTCTTTCCACACTTCTTGCACGTACTACTCTTTGCTGGGCAAAGAGCTCGCGCGTGCCGCTTTTTACCGCACCAGCCACATGAGCGGGCTTGATTTTTCTTGCCGCTGCCTTTTGTGGGTTCATGCTGCACCTTAGGCGGTGGCTTGGCGTTGGAGTCGTGTTTAGCAGGCTTCTTCTTTCTCGCGTGTAGGGCATACACGGCTACAGTTTCTTTGGGATGGCCTTCACGGAGTTCTGCCTGTTATAGCTGAACAAACTCGTTCTGACGCGCAACGGTTAGTGCCTTCAAGAGATTGAGGTCGGGGTCTAACTGAAGAGTTTGCGACACCTTGTAATTCTTGAGGCCTACGACTAGCTTGTCTCGGATCAGTTTCTCACGGAGTTCTCCGAAGTTACAGGTGCCCGCTAGAGCATGGGCAGCTGTAGCAAAATCTTCGATGGACTCACCGTCCAGATGGACTCTGGTGTTGAATTTCACCCGTTCGAAGATGACGTTTCTTCGACGAATGAAGTATTTGTCGTAGCTCTTGAGCACCACGTCGAAGTTTTTCTGCTCCTCAGACGTCAACTTGAATGTTTTGAAAACGTCCCCTGCCTGGGGGTCCATGAGGTACACCAGCGTGTCGACTTGACTCTCCCTTGGACGGTCGCAGAGTCCCGAGGCAGCGCGGTAGTGCAGGAACCGCTTCTTCCATTGAGGCCAGTCTGACGGCGACGAAAACATGAACGGGTTAGGCGGCGTAATGTGGAACGAAGTCACGTTCGCTGGCGTTTGGCTTCGACGTTCCATTCGGTTACGAGGGGGTCAGGTCCATCGGCGGTTGAAGAGCATAGGTCCGTAGTGGAGGCCGTAGATGTTGAAGCCAGGTTAAGGTTTTTAGGACAAGGGCCATTAGGGTGTGCTGACGTGTCATTTAGGAGGAGAGCAGTAGTCAGCACATCCCACTTCTGACACCATGTTTGACAGAATGTCTAGCCCAGCGGGAAGCGTGAGGCGAGAGCTCTTTATCCTTTCCTTTTGTGAACTGTACTTCTTTTTTTCTTGGGCCCCACCATCACAAAGGTGGAAATAAAGCATTATTATTATTATTATTATTATTATTATTATTATTATTATTATTATTATTATTATTATTATTATTATTATTATTATTATTATTATTATTATTATTATTATTATTATTATTATATACGATGAGACTACAGCGCTATATATGAGTCTGTGTCTCACAGAAATATGGACGGAAGAGGTATGATTCGGGGCAAGAGCTCCCGCTAGAACGATCCCGACATGTCGCGGAAGCCGAAGCTCGGCGAAGGCGGCCATTGTAATGTCGGCGCCGATAAGACTTTCGTTGTGCCTCTTTAGCTTGATTGCGTGTGAAACGATCTGATCATCGTTTCTTTACTCTAAAAAAAATAACTTTTTACTTTAGAGTTCACTTTAGTGTGTTTTAAACGTCTATAATGAATAAAAGTGTGAATTTTTTTTAATTTGCATTGCTATTTAAAAGGAGATAATGTGTAGAAGAATCTGGAGTTGGGCAAGTTGGTACATCTTAGATTCAAAAAGCGCCACAAAACAAGGTTAACAGAAAGAATAGGCGAAACGATGCGCTACTTTCAACTGAATTTTTATTCGGAAAAAGAAACATATATATGTACACACTCAAACAACCATTTGCTTGTAATCAAACTTCTCGTGAGATGAATTCAAATTCCTTATCTGATAAAAGGACTGAGGAAGTGCTGATACATGCATCGCCCTTCACCCTGATTTTAAAAGCCTCGAAGATTTCTCTTTCTGTTCTTGTTTTGAATGACTTCGTCTATTCCTTCTGTTGTCCTTGTTTTCTGGCGCTTTTCGAATCTGAGATAATGTGACATCAGTTTCGGTTTCAGCTGTGTCCCGTGACGCGCATCTCAACTGGGTTTGTTAGGCCTATGCACCGTGTAACACCGGGCCACTTTGTTGAGCTCAATGACAGTTAGGATATGCCGAAAATCATTTCCTTAATGACAGTTAAGAGCACTAGTGTCGCTAGGGTATTACACATTGAAGTGTGTCTGACATTGCTGCGGAAACGAAGCTATCCTCAAATTACCGCTAGACCCTTCACTATTTGTTTCTGAAATAGTTGGCACCTGAAATTGCATCTAACTAAAATAACTTAAGTTTATTTTTTTATATTTTTACGTGAAACGTTTTTTGGCTAGTTGCTCCAGACTTCGTGAAGCCACATTTCATGAAGCCATGGCCTGTGATGTACCATCATGCAACGCGCGCAGTGTTGCATTCTGGGACGTCACAGGCCTACACATCAATTCAGTTTCTGCCAACGTTACTAGAACCTCTCAGTTGGGAAACTGCCATAGAGCCTGCTTCAAGAAAGTGGCTCCGATCCGTACTCGAGAACCGAGCTAATGACGATCGCAACGCCGCCATTTCTCCCGCAACGTCCACTCCTGGAACTGCACGGCTGCAGGTCGAGTCGGGCAAGGGCCGGTGGCGCCATCTGGCAGGGTAATCTCGCAGTAGCTATGTAAAGCAAATTTTATGTTTCAATTCGTCGCTAAAGGGTGGCACTGTTATCGTATTTAGCTTGGTCTCGGTGGACGCCAGCGGCCCAGGTTTCAAGGGTGAGTTTCCCAACTGAGGGTTTTAGTCACGTTGGTTTCTGCCAACGTTACTAGAACACTCATTTGGGTAACTCACCGTTGAAACCAGGGCCACTGGCATCCACCCAGACTGAGCTAAATACGACAACAGCGCCACTCTTTATCATTTGTCTTTACTGTAGTCCCCTTGAGCTTTTAGAAAGCATGTTTTTGCGTAAAAACCAACGGAAACAAACTCTTTTTGTAGTAACTTTATTGGAGTTTTGTACAAAATGGAGGGCACGTGTTTTTTTTTTTTTAATCTTTAGTTTGCAAGGTTTTGCGGCACAATTAATAGTGTTTTTATACAACCATGTCTCAGCGGTGATTTCAGGTAGCGCGTCCCGACATAGGCGCATCCTAACTTCCGTAGTATTTTGCGGCGCGTCCGCTTGGGAGACGGGGGTGGCACCCCTGACACCCCTTCCACCGTATGTGTTTCGGCG
Organism: Ixodes persulcatus; assembly: GCA_013358835.2. Lineage (NCBI taxonomy): Eukaryota > Metazoa > Arthropoda > Arachnida > Ixodida > Ixodidae > Ixodes > Ixodes persulcatus. The sequence goes on from JABSTQ010003984.1 coordinate 74,663, forward strand.
CCAAAATGGCCGATTAAAGCCAAAATAGAAGTCACGTGCAGTTCTTCGAGTGGCCGCTGCCGGAGAAATGGCGGCGTTGCGATCGCCATTAGCTCGGTTCTCGAGTACGGATCAGTGCCACTTTTTCAGAGCAGTCTCTAAGGCAGTTTCCCAACTGAGTGGTTTAGCAACGTTGGTTTCTGCACTGCATTTAGCGGGTACGTTGAATCGGTGTATACTATAGGTCACGTGACATCAGGTCACATGATGTCAATTTTCCCGCTAAATCTAGCCGGAAAATTAACGTCTCGTGGCTTACACACCAATTCAGTTTCCCCGCTGAATTTAGCGGAGAAATTAACGTCACGCTACCTGGTGTCACGTGATCTATACGGCAATGTAGTCTCTCTAAATTTAGCGGTAAAATTAACGTCAGGTGACCTACACACCAATTCATTTTGCCCGCTAAATTTAGAGGGGAAATTGAAATCCCGTGACCGGAGGTCACGTGACGCTATAACGTTTCACGCATGCAACAGAATTGCCCAGCAATTTGGCATACATGTTTTTTATTGTGATAGATTGTTTTTTATATTTATTTTATTACAGTTTTTCATTTTGTGTTTGATTAGAGTTATGCCCCCTTTAGTTTTTTTTTTTTTTTTTCTAGTCTCTGACAGCTTCAGAAACTCAGGGCGTGCCGGGTATGACGTCATCGCTCCGCAACGAATGATATTGCTTCGTTAGCCGATACAAACACCGAAGAACGAGTCGGGTAGCTAACAAGCTTGGACTGATTATAATGCAATTAAACGCAAAGGTGCAAGCGAGCTGGACAAGACTTGTCCAGCTCGCTTGCACCTTTGTATTTAATTGCATTATAATCATAACCTTATATTGCAAGCTTCACCTTTGTTCGTGTTAGACTGGTCGCAGCTATTAAAACCCGTTTGCTCTATTGACGTCTAACCCCTGGTTAGCTCAGTTGGTAGGGCGCTCCACTGGAAATGGAGAGATCCCGGGTTCGATACCCGGACCAGGCGGATTTTTTCGGTCGTGCACCAGTCACCTCGCTGTGTTTGGAGATTCGTGTTTGTCCTTTGTCCCTCTTGTTCCCCTTCTCCTGGGATTATTATTGTCAAGCTTGGACAAAATAAACCAGACCCCCCGCGTTTCTTATTAAGTTGCCAACGTCAACGTGGAGCGCAAGCTCGTCTGCGTCTTGCGCAGGGGTTGCGATGTTGTCAGAACGCCGAGCTCTTATTGGCTGATCGAAAAAGAATAGTGGGTATACCTCAATGAATCTAGCTAGCATTGAGCTCTACCCACTATTCTTTCCATCAAAGCCAATCAGAGCTCGGCGTCGTTATGACGTCACCGCAACTCCTGCCCAAGAAGGAGACGAACTTGCACTCCGTATAAAGTACACGTGCGCTCTCGACCCTTCCTGGAATTATTTTCTTCGTCCTTGGCGTTCCATATCTTCCCTCGTGGCGACGCTGGACAGCCCGCCTCCGCACCGCGTCAACTGTGTCCCGGACGGGCCCGAAACGTAACCCGATGCCTTCCGTCTCATTTGCTAATTGCCGTTGCTCGGTGGCCATGGCGTGAGCGAGCCGCACGACCACGCCCCCCCTGGATCTAGGTCAGGGAGCACTTCGCCACTAATGCGACGCCGTCGGTCGCGCACGCACGTCTCACTCGTAAAACACCGCCGGGGCGCAGAAGTTCCTTTCTTTTTACTCAGTAGGCATGAAAGATTGCAAAGCCACACGGACTGACAACGACGCAATATACTCCGAGTTTGTGTGTTCTGGGTTCGATTGCTGCCTCTGCCTGGATCGATCTGGATGAGAATGCTGTCGGAGCGGGGTTGTATGCACTATATTGTGCAAGTTGAAGATTCCAGACTGCACTGAGTGAATTTTTTTTTTGTGACCTACGGCATGAATTGATGTCGGCATACATGGGAATAATTAACATTCTACTGTCTAAACACTAATGTCTAATTTGATTACTTTTAGTCTTATTTTTTTAAATTTGTTTCCCGTCACAAACGTCGAATTTCTTCTCTTTTTTTTTGAGAGTAAGGAATAAAATTTGACAGCGTTGCCTATATTTAACGCAATACGCGGTTTTCCTTCTATATTTTAATTTAAATGACGCGACTCTTTAACCTGTCGTTGGTTCCTTATATTGAGCTTTTTTTTATTGAAATACATGATAAAATGAAATAAATATAAGTTATTGAAAATGAAACCTATCGCTTGTGTTCGCCTTTTTCAATTCAATTTATTTTTATTATTTTTATATTTAAAATACTCGATGTCGCTGTACGTAAGGTTTAAAAAAATATGAGTGTTATATGTATCCGATTTTGGAGAAAAAAAAAAAAAAACGTTTTCCTAAAATCGAAATATTAGAAGAGAGAGATCAAACCACGTGATGTCACATGAAATACATTTTTTTTATTTTATAAAAGACCATAAGTATTAAAGGCAAGAACCCGCAAGCTAGCTTGGATTTGTAAATTTATCTTCGTCGCATTCAACATGATCTACATAACCAGAATACGTTTTTTACGAGATGTCCATAAAGTATGTCCACAAAGGCTGCGAAAGGACGCAATACTAACTATTCGGAAAATTTCTATCGTGACTTAAAATGTCTAAAGGAGAGAAAGACATTTGAAACCTCTATTAAGAACTCTTTTATGATTATTATTTATTATAATGCATGGCAACTCGACTGGTCGTTAACATGTATCTAAAGAATGTTCGTTATAATAACGTCTTTCACAATGTCCTTGTACAAAACCATAAAAGGCGTGTGCCTATTTTAATCAATCAAATATACGATTCCCGACCTCAGCCCTTGCCACAATAAATGATGCCTTCTCTCGGATATGAACCTTCCATCAGCGGCCAGTACAAGCATAGACTTTGCAGGGTTGTATTTTTTTTTTCTGTCTTCATTTTTTTTTAATTTGTTTTTTGTGGTCTTGAGGGACCCAGCTTTTATTTTAAGAACTATGTTCTAGCTGCAGAGCTGAAAAGGGGTAAACCTAAAACATAATATTTTAGTATGTACTTCAATGCAGGTGCTAGGGTTAACCTACTTCGCAGGCGAAGGATGTTTTTATATTTATTTATTCCACAATCACACCATGTGGTGATCATAGCATGTATAAGATAAACACAACAGATGCCTACCACAGTGGAATTTACTCCAAAGCGTAAACATATACAAAAAGCTGAGTCAGCAAAATTTACCCTTATTGGTCTAAGCCAGGGGTGACTAGGCCGGCCTAAGAGCCGCAGACGAAACTACGAAACATCCAAGATGCCGCGAAGGAGTGGAGGGGGGGGGGGGGGGGGGGGGCAAACTTGTCCAGAGCAATAAACGAAACTCGAACTATGCTTTCAATGTATCCGAGTCAAAGCAGTTCAACTGTACCTAAGGTAGCAGTAGCACAAGACTACCAAACCGCAACCTGTTTTTCGACTTCAAACGCGTTTCATTTGTCTTTTGGGGGAAGTGCTTGTGTGACCAGGAGGGAGGCGGAAGAGGGGGGGGGGGGGGGGTAGGGGACGAAGCCGCGAGCCGCACTTTAACACACGAAGAGCCGCATGCGGCTCGCGAGCCGCAGCTTGGCCACCCCTGGTCTAGGTATTAGAAGATCAATATTGCTAACTGATGGCAATGATTCACGAACACTTGAAGAATCAAATCAGCTTCACGGAAGATTATTTCACTCATAAATGCAGTGGAGAAGAAGGGCGTCATGTTTTGTTACAGCGAAAGTATTCATCTCTTGACGTCATTCCTCGATGACGTCACAAGTATGAAAATCTAGAGTTGGACCCCGAAATATTTTGCTTCGCTTCAACATCGCACAAAGCAAAGGAATGAGAGAGGCCAGAAGGCCTGTCTCTCTGCTGGCGAGAAAATGATGCTGAAGGTCGTTTTCCTATACATTTGTTTTTTAAACACACAACTTCGATAATAACGCGCGTAATTAATTCGTCGCAGATTACACTTCGCGAAAACAGCGCGAAATTGCGAGATCGTATGAAAACAAAACACATCCCAGAATTAGCAATTTCCGCGCGGCATTGTCCTCGTGTAATGAGCAAATTACAGTAGAATAATGAATTCTGAGACGAAAGAAGAAAAAAAGTAGCAAAAATAGATGAAACTTTCATTAGCGCGTGGGTCCTCCGGATATTACCACACTAAAACGCGGACAATATCTGGCTTTGAGCGGGAAATGCACTCTCGAATCGGAGTATCGCAGCCACAAAACAACGTAAAAATAATATATATATATATATATATTTATACGAGATGTCCTTATATATATATATATATATATATATATATATATATATATATATATATATATATATCGAGAGAGAGAGAGAGATTTACTTTTTTTTGTTATAAAGAGAAAAACCGTTTTGTTAATCTTGGATTTTCACGTATCAGATACGCTAGCGTCTATTTGTGCAGCGCACTGCATTTACTTGGTCAGTATACGTCCCATTTTCACCATTGCTCTCGTTTCAAAGAGCTCGGCAGTGCTTGTAAATATATACGCGGGCATTTAATTTATTTTTCGCGGCTTCGAGTAATTATCGGGGGCGCCGCGCGTCTTAATTATTTCGCCTCGCAGCAGAGAAGCCTGCCCTCGACGAAATCCAGCAGCAAGCGAAGAAGCCACGAACGAACGGCTGGACAGATAGAATGGCCAGCTCGGCAGTCGCCTCGTATATTTACGGACTGCGGGTGCCATGCAGGCGCGCTCGCGGAGAAGCGCGCTTGTTATGGAAATGAGTTTGTAATGATCCTGGGCCGGATTCGCTCGGTGGGCTAATCAGAGAGGCGGCAAGTGCGAGCCTCACGCCCCTTCTCCCGTCTCTGTCGACTTCCCAGACCACCTCAGCGAAGAGATCCTCTCATCTCCTGCGTCACAAAGGTAACGTAACCGAAATTTAGAAAAAAAAAGAACTTTCATTCTTTTTACTTCGGTGAAGAAGCAAGACCAGCGAAGCTGTGCAATGGAAAGTAATGGCCGGCCGCAGAGTGGAAAGGATGCCGCCATCTATGAGCGACGGCGGCAACCAGATAGTTGACTTGCCGCCGTTGCTTATAGATGGCGGTAGGTGTCCAGAGTTCGATGTCTTCATTTCTTTGCGGGGGACACGATCCTCGGAAAACTAGCCCTTAACAGCTACGCTGGAAAAGGGGGGGAGGGGGATGTAAACGTATTTTTAGAAGAATGCGTCAGTCTGATCCGACGTGGGCTGAGCGATCAAGAAGCGGATTTAAAATGTCTTTATTGCGACAGGTGGTGACGATGCCTACGGCTCTTGGGAGATGCCATCTATCGTGGGCGTGATACCGATAGGATCCGCGATCAAGTAAGTCTTTACAGGCGTTCTTACTTTTTGTTCCGTTTTTCTACAGCGGTTACTCGCCGAATCATATTCCTATTCAGTGTTTTGTGTTCTATTTATAGACCTTTGCAGAAAGAGCCCTCTGGCCGCCACCATTTTGCGTCTCGAGCGACCCCTATCAGCCAAAAAGTTCTGCCGCCTGAGCTGTGGAAACCCGGTCAGCGCTGCTCCCCACTTACATTGTGCATTCGGAGTTTGCCGGCTTTCCTTGAAAGTTTTTACTTTATTTGCCTCTTCACGGTGCTTGCGGGTTTTGTGTTATCTTCCACTGTGAGAACCAGGGAATTCTAGGGTGCCTACATGTTTCCGCCGCTCCGCTGTTTAGGGTGGCGACAACGTTTGTGATACCTGCTGCCGACAAACCAGTGTTGCCTACCTCGTTACCATGGCAACCTCCGCTGTTTTCGTCGACCATTTTGTCACACTCGCCGGTCGTGCGCTCGGACTACGCCGCTAATCCTCGTTAGGTCTAGGGAGCGCTCACCGCTCTCGTTCCGACGGCGAGGTTTCGGCGTTCAATGCCGGTCTGTTGCGTTTCGTTTTGTCGCGGGAACTCGCGTTTCGATAAAAGCAACGCACACTTTCTGCTCGCAACTTCAAAATATGAAACACCCGAATGGGAGAGCGACAGCCACGACGACCGCCATCCCGCTGAGCCTCCGATTCCTCTTATGAACGGAAACGGAAGTGGCCTCACAGTGTTGCCGGTCTGTCGAGGCTACAGAAACTCAACGTTGTGTATGTTTAGCGAAATAAGAAGTGGGAAAAAATGGCGGTGGGAGAGGATCTGGGAAAGGGTAACAAGAAGTTGGCGCCACCCTAAAGCGGAGCGGAAACATGTAGGCACCCTAGGGAATACCAGGGCTCGTAGCCTGCTCGACCTTCGCAGGAAACGAGCGAAGAAAGTGAACGTCAAGCAGCCCGCAACGCGGGCCGTTCGACGTTTTCGAGGATTATTTCCGCTGGGATAATCTCCGAAAAGGCTTCCCGGCTATGTTCCCGGTCTTGGCGAGAAGTAGCTGATAGTGTCCGGGGTAGGGGGACTGAATAGACACGTACGTTCATTTGCTTTAGCGCTGTGTAAAAAAGCATCACTCTTCAAAACGTACCTCAAGACAAGCCGGATTCTGTCCGATCGTCGTGAAGTGACTATCGTCACCACTGCATTTTGGATATGCTGTGTTACTTGAAACCTTTCTGAAATCCTTTTCGTATAACGCGGCATTGTGAGGTACGTACAATATATGTTGTTTCATTGATGAGACTCGTTGAATTTCATGTTGTGACCGGGGAATGCCCATGCAGTTCGGCTATCCTATGGTGCGGTCAAATATTTTAGGCAGTTAAGACCTTAATAGATTGACACGGCTGAGTGTATGGTGCCGTTAAAAAGATCAACATAAGGTGAAACATACATTCCAGTTGCATTTGTTCTGTCGCGCACGGACTCGCCAAAAAGGGCTTTCCTTTGTTTGTTTTTGTTCCCGAAAATAATGCAATGCTTTCTTAAAAGCCCAGAGAAATTCTGTTCGCCATAGAACACAAAAAAAAAAAAAACACGAGGCAATTTTGCCGCCACCAGCGTCCGGAATTGCGCCTACGCAGGTTGCCACAGCCTACTGACGAGAAAACCCCAGCCCAACGCAGTCAGGCAACACCGACGTACACTCTCAAAACCAGGAACTCGCGCTGTAAATCGCTTCTTTCAAGACTGCCGCTGGAAAGGTCTATAGACCCTTTTCGCGTAACCACATACCAGTGGGCAACTGAAGTACCCTCGACCCGGCACATTTTTGGACTGCCCTCTGACCCGGGGCATGCAGCAGCCGCAGAGGGTATGGGCCAAAAAGGCTTAGAAAGGGACGTCGTGCCGCGTGCATGAGTTGGTTCCGAGTACTTCTCTTTGCCGTGTTACAATTTTCGAAAATCTACGGTTGCCTGACTTTCACTGTGTCGTCGTCGGATGTAAAAATGATTTAGTAAGCATAAGAACAATCGCGGAAAGTGTGCGGTGCACAATAAGCTGCAGCGCGAGTTTGGCTGCAATGTCATTGAGCTTCACATGTTCCCCAAGGATCCTTATTTACGAAGTCAGTCGATTACGAGTGTGAACCCCGAGGGCTTCGTATCAGACTCATCGTAAAGTTTATGCTCACGACTATACTTCGACTACGGCAAGAGGAGCGATTCCTGCCCGGTGCAGGTGCTCCAATTAGGTCATCACTGCCAGGTATAGCTATTCCTCAATGGCATGTGAAGGGTGCGAAAACGTCTACGTGCAACCACTCAAGATGCAGCTATCAAATGCCGAGAGCTTACCTGCATAGACCACATTAGACTGCTCATATATACCTTCGCTCTGGAAACTCAGTCAAAAGATGCCACCGTTTTTTGTATTGTTGTCGTTGTTGTTTGTGTAAATGTTTTTACAGCTTGAACTTAGACTGCCGCAACGGGCGACTTGTCTCTCAGCTGTAAATCAGCAATTCAGCCTGTGCGGTACAACCGCTAGCTTGGGGTTTTTAACGTGCACCACGCAGTAGTGATACACGACGGCACGCCGGTGCGATGCTCATCCATATCGAAACGGGCAGGGGTGGGGATTGATCCCAGGATCCCTGCGTTCTGCAGCGCGAGCTTTCGCTCCTCTTACTCGGGACTGGTGTGCGCTATCCCACTCGGCGACCGATCCCCTACATTCCAGCGTGTTCGTCCTGGTTTTTTCGAGGAGGCAAGGCGATGGCCTGTCGTCAAACAGCTCGATTCAACAGGCCAAGTTCTAGGCAAGCTATTGTAGCCCACCAGGCACGGATCCAGGGGGGCATGGAGCCCTTACCCCCCCCCCCCCCCCCCTCCCCATGAAATTTTCCATTTCGCTGGAGGGGGAGAGGGAGGGGGCCTCCTCTCCCCCTCCCTCTCATACAGCATTTTATCATAGGCGCCCCCCCCCCCCCCCCTCAAGATCCTGGCTACGTGCCTGTAGCCCACCAGAGCCAAGTCTAGTCAAGTTCCCTTCATACCCACACTGTCGCCTACACAGATAGCTGTGCTGCCAGAACCAGCCGGTATTTCAAGTTTCAAGCCGCTAGACGGCGTCGTCGGCGCCGCAATTTTCAAATTGGCAATGCCCTTAAAAAAAGGGGGGAGGGGGGGGGTGGATCTATAAGCGTGTGTGTGAAGGTGAATTATCCTATCATCCTCAGCATGTCTTTTATTGTCACAATCGTTTCATTGTACATTTCCATCAGCATGTCTTCTTGAATTCTTCCCCTTGACCCCAGTGCAGAGTGACCGGCTGGTATGAACATCCAGGCTAACCTGTATTTGTTCCCGTAACATCAATCAATAAGTAGCCGCCTACTGTGTTAGTTCATGCTCTCCGCCAGATCTCACCGTGCTCAAACTCCCCACCCTTTGTTACTCAAAGCTATTCAAAATGGCTACCGCGTTTTGTTTTATCGGTGCTCCTTACCAACCGTGCTTCGGGCCGCCGGAGCCTTCGGTCCAGCCTGCGCACTTGACCGCATCGTTATCGCCGAGAAGCGTGCCTTCTCTGAATTAATTAATCCCCGCGCATAATTAGGCGCCAACGCCTTCGATCTTGTGGTCTTCTTCGGAGCTATTCGGGGCCAAACAAGAGCTTGCGCAAGCATCGGCGCCGGCAGCGTGCTTCGCAGTCTCTACGTGCGATCACTCGAAACAAATCACGCTCGGGAAAATTGCCCACTCATGGGCCATGGACGCTTGTTCGGCTCACTAAAGTTCGCAGAAGAAAGCCACTGCGCATCCTCGAAGCGTGACTTACAGCCCAGAAAACAAACATGGCGGCACCCAGAAAAAGCGGTTTTGGGAGAGTCTATACTATAGTCTATTTAGTATAGACAAGGACACTGTTTACAAACATTTGCCCAAAACAGGTGTAAACATTGCGCGTGCACAGAAACCAGATTGACGCGAAGTAAAGCTTCTGCGCATGCGCGTTTCTGTATATTCCTGTGACGAAAAAGGAGTTATGCTCATGTGCAGTGGACAGGACGTTTCGCTTGCTGATTACACAGACTAAATTTTCGAGTCAAGATTTTGTTTTTTCTGTCTCGTCATTTTTTAAATGTATTTAGTAAATCGCAGCAATATTTTTTTTCTTGTTTCCTGGGGGAGGGGGTGGAGGGCGACAATATGTTCATTTAACCGTCACTTAGTGCATAAATGAAAACTTCTTTGTTTGATCTTCTTTAGAGCCTCTAGAAGGAATTACCTTTTACAGTAATTGCTGGAGTTATTCAGCGGGTAACTGCGACCTATCTTTGTTGCTCTGTTATGCCTTCTTTCTTTTTTGTTCGATTTCCTTCCGGCAATGTGGCGCACCGGTTCTTTGAGTGCAAATTCATTTAGGTTATGTTTGGCGGGTTGGTTTCGTCCGATTGCTGTCTAAGCTGCTTTGCAACGATTCTAGGCTTTGATATATGACTATGTTATGCACATTGTAATATACAGGATGTTTTTTTTTTTTTTTACCTTTCAGATTTGCTTAAAATAAGCCGTGAGAGCTACACTTATGCGGTTTGTGCAGGGGAGTTATACGGCCAGGGGGACATAGAGTAGGGAGATAGTTGCAACTATCAGTCAGCTAATTAAGTAAAATTTGTTAGTCAACTTTTAGATTATTACAAATAGACATATAGTTCTAAATAGAAAATTGCTCAGCATCATCGAAAACCACTAAATCACCTATTTTTAGAAGGATATAGTGCCGGGGCAGCATTTTACAGCGTTCTGTAAAAACTCTCCATTTGGACGCGTTTCTAGATTTCGGTTTTCAATCGGAGCGCATCTACGCGCCCGCGGTCCTGCTCCCCAGTGGCTGAGACACGAAACACACATGGGCCCTACTTCCCTCCATTCTACGAGAGAGGCGAGGGGTCGGCTTTGCGCCGCGTCCACAGGGGCGCCGGACCGCGGGTGCAAAGATGCACTCTGATAAGAAACCGAAATCTAGAAACGCGTCCAAATGGAGCGTTTTTACAGAACGCCGTAAAATGCTGCCCTGGCGTTATATACTTCTAAAAATAGTTGATTTAGTGGTTTTCGATGATGCTCAGAAAGTTTCTAATTTGAGTTATATACTTCTAAAATTAGTTGATTTAGTGGTTTTCGATGATGCTCAGCAAGTTTTCAATTGGAACGATATGTCTATTTGCACTAATGAAAAGTTTAATAAACAAGTGTTACTTAGCCGACTAATAGTTGCGACTATCTCCCTAGACTATGTCCTCTTGGCCGTATAACTCACCTGCACAAACCGCATCAGTGTAGCTTTCATGGCTTTTTTAAACAAATCTGAAAGGCTAAAAAAAAATGTAATATGTCCTTTACATAGACGCGTCTTTTCATATCTAATAGACCGATCTCACCAGCTAGTTTGAGTACGCCACCGCTGCCGACATGCATCATGGGAGCTGTAGTCTTTCTGCACGCGCGACCACCCTGCTGGAGGTCTGCGCGAGCAGAGCACGAGGAGGCATGAGCTATCTCGTGAACCGGCGTCTGCCTTCTAGGAACTACAGTTATGGCGGCGTTACGCATGCGTGGAACGCTTGGTGAGATCGGTCTATTGTTTGTCTCGTTCCTCTTGATTTGATAATCATTGCATGTTTTGGAATTATAGTTTGCTTTCATTGTACTGGTTTTTTGTTTTGTTTTTTACACCTGCCTAATTATTTATATTCTAAAAACAACCCCCCATAAATCGCCCTTGAAGGGTATTTTAAAACAACCGCATTAAATAAACATTTAGAACATATTCTTTTGTCGGCTATACAAAGAGGATTACTTCGGAGCATCGAAAATAGATTTCTTAAAACTTGAATTACGTTCCTTCTTGACGCATCTTTTTCGTAACAAGCTAAAAAAAAATGTATCGACCAACACACTGTACACACAAACAAGTCCACGTTTGCCCACACCAGGTGCGGGCATACCGCGTGCGCAAAAACTGAATTCGGGTCAGATGACGCGACTGCGCATGCATCCTGCCGACTACAGCGCCACCGCAGCAGCATGACGTCAGAGCCTCACATTCGTGTGTGCCAGGGGTTAGGGGTTGTGGGATACTACTCTATTTAGGCAAAAAAAATAAAAAAATAAAAAAGCGCGAGGAGTCAGAAAACATGCATTTATTCGCAACTCTCCCGGCTACGCTAACATTGTACTTGGTGGTACGTAAAAAGCCGCGGTCACACTGATGATACATCATTCAAAAGACTTAGGCTGGGTGGCGCAAGCTACCGCCCGTTACAAAGGGTATAGCCATTGACATCTATCCATCCATGTCTGCAGAGATGTTCGATGCACGCAGTGTACATGAAGCCTTCGAAGATGCATGATGATTGTCCGCAAGCACTGATGTTATCATGTCTGCAGAGAACGTCGTGTCTTAAGCGTGATGTATATCAACAGTGTGACTGCGTCTGTCGGCTGCAGGCAACACTGCACACCCTCCGGGCCCGTTGACGGTGCGCGGGCAGAGAAGCGTCGCGCATCCATCCGAACAACAAGGACCACGCGTGTTTCCTCTGGGCGTCTCGCGCCAATTAGAGCGTGCGTCCCTCGCGGCGACCGAGCGACGGCGTCGCCCCGTGGCATCATTGGCTTCTAAAGTGGGGCTAATTAGAGAGGCCCGCAGGAGGTCGCCGGCGCTCTCGTTATCGTGGCGGGGCACCGCTGCCGGCCATTAGGGCACTGTAAACAATGGTTCCCGGAACGCCCTCCCTAATTGCCGCCGGCCCGGAAGGAAGCCACGCCGAGGCGACCGGACCCCGGGCTCGGGCCGCGCCCGTCACGGCTATGGGGTCAGGTGCGACGAATCGCCGCCGCGAAATCCGGGCGTCGAGCTATTCTACCCAGTACCACTTATAGAAGGCAAGGCTCGCGTATGACGTCGTCGCTAGTGGAGCCCCGATCCACCTTCAAGCTCCAAACGAGCTGGAGCTCGACGAGAAACGACGCGAAGCGGCAGACGCGTTTTTCTTGGCGTCGCCGCGTGCTAGCGTCACGCTTGGTACGTGAGACACTGCGACACGCGCTGGCGGCGACGCTGACGCCAGCTAGGCGGTACTGCGTGGATCTAATGTGAAGCGCAAGATCGCCTGCTTAATTCTTTTGCAGGGGTTGTGGTGACGTCAGAAAGACGCAGAGCTCTGATTGACTCTGATTTAAGGATAGTGGGTAGATCTCAAGGCAGCTTGCTTTGAGGTCTACCCACTATCCTTCAATTTGAGCCAATCAGAGCTAGGCGTCCTGACGTCACCGCAGCCCCTGAAATAGTAGCAGATGAACTTGCGTTTCGCATAGTGATGACGTTTTGGGGGAAAGGCGTAAGTCTTGTCTTCTGCGAACATTTTACGCGGCTATATGGTCGCGTCGCTGCACCCTTGCCAAAGAGGTCACGTGATCGACTATACGATGGCTCGTTCCGTGCGCTGCGGAGGGGAGTGTAGGGGTCGGTGGTATCATTCCTCGGTGCTTGGCTTCGGTCGGAGTTCAGCTGGCGACTCACGGGCCGCCTACGCTTTAAATGTATTTTTGTAATGCTTGGTTTTATTGTATATTTCGGACATACACAGAACGCTCGTGGTATGGACTAATCAAAAGCTATAGAATATCGCACACGCAAAAGGTTATTATTAGCTCAAGGTGTAGTAATAACCGTGGTTATCATTCAAGAAGCAAGTGACAGATATTAAACTCGTCAGCGAAAGCTATAGGGAGTAAAGCCTCTCTATCCTGCGAAAAGTGGCGCCATTCATTGTTGTGGAAATGTTTTTTTTTTCTTTGTTGTGAAATGTTTTTTAATGAACTCTGTCCATTAAAAATTGGAATTCTCTCCCAAACGACATAGTCACTGAACAGAACGGAATAATATTCCGCGAAAAATCTTCGGCTTTGGTACTGTGATATGTTTTCAGCGCCATGTCTGCTTGTGTTTGCTATAAATTGCGCACTGTGTCCCCAGTTCTGTTGTGCCGAGTTTGTGCAAACTTTGTTCTGAATTTTGTATAGTTCGTTTTTAGTTTTTGTTTGTTGTTAATTTTTAACCTTAGTTAGTTCTTTGATTGCCATTGTATCATTGCATTTGTTGTATTTTTATACCCCCCCCCCCTCATAAAATACGTTCGAACGAACGTCTTTGAGGCGAATAAAACTTGAACTTGAACTTGAAATGAAATCTAGCTTAGTGCTGCGCTGTTACGCCATGATCTTCCCAAGGGCTGCACGTTGCACGTTCCTCGTGCATGGACGCACCTTGCGCTACTTTTGAAACATGAAGCGGCTTTAATAGGGTGTATTCACTGGCGGCTATATCTGTGTGCGCTAATGCTGAGCACGTGCTGATGGCGAGCTTCCACAGTTATTTTGCAACGTGCACCCCGCACCAACAAGATTGCCGGTCTTGGCAGCCTATTAATGCGAGCTCGTTCTGAGCATGCGCTCTAAACAGTGACCTCAAATATGGCGGCCAGTGAATACCCCCTTATAGGGAGTATTCACTGGCCGCCATATCTGTGTGCGCGACTGCTGAGCGCGTGCTGATGGCGAGCCCGCTCTCGGTGTCTCAGCTGCACGTGCTGAGGCGTTTTCGAAAACTTCCATCGGTGCAATTAGGACCCTGATTAGACTGACCTCTAGCCGGCACCAAGGGAACAAGGCTCGAAAAAGACCACCATCCGCAACGTCCGGTCACTTGACAGCAGCGCGGCAACGTATCGACGGAAGCATAATCTTCCAGGGTACCATCGTGCAGGTTTGAAAAACCGTTCCATTTGTTTTCTAATCTGATATTCCTCGCCGCAGCTGTTCTCTGTGTTTAAATTTCGGTGTGGACTTGTTCACAGAAACATGCTTGACAAGTATTGACGTCGCTCCACATATAGAAAGTTATAGATATATCAAGACCTGATTAGGGATAAAAACAAGAAAGGGGGAGTAGCAACCTATACGAAACAGAGGTTACCTTACGACTTTATCGACGACTTAAACACATTCGATGCAAATGTTGAATGCATGCCGATAAAAACTTAAAATATTGTTTTTGCTGCAGTTTCTTGACCGCCGTCGGGCAAATATTTTTATGAAATTTGGAGATAATATTATAAGCACCATCTCAGAAGATGCAAACACGATGGAATTTAATTATCTAATAAGCCAATACGCCTGCCTTTACTCGATTACACGGCCGACAAGAGTAGCCGCTGACACGGCGACCTCGCTTGATATCATGTTTGCCTTACAAATGTAGGAGAAAATTATACTGCATCAGGCATATTTTTCGAGGACATAAGTGACCACCTATCTATTTTTGAGCGCAGCTCTCAGGCACCCGTTTCCGGCTTTAGCGGCGTCGCCGTCGCCGTCGGCGTAACCGTGCGTTGCATTATGGGTCATTTCCTATAATAACGTCGCACGTGTCATCACGTGTGACGTCACGAGGGCAAACTTTTCCGCTAAATTTGGCGGCAAAGTTTTCAGCTAATATTAGCGGGAAAATTTTACCCTCGCGACGTCAGATGTGACGTCACGTGTAACAATATTATGGGAAATGTCCCATAATGCAACGCACGGTTACGCCGACGGCGACGGCGACGCCGCTTAAGCCCGAAACGGGTACCTGAGAGCTACGCTCTAAAATAGATAGGTGGTCACTTATGCCCTTGAAAAATATGCCTGATGCAGAATAATTTGCTTCTATATTTGAAAGACAGATATCAAGCGAGGTCTCCGTGTCAGCGGCTACTCTTGTCGGCAGTGTAATCGAGTTAAGGCAGGCATATTGGCTTATTAGATAATTAAATTCCATCGTGTTTTAGCGGAAAAATATCCCGCCATATTCAGCGGGAAAAGTTTACCATCGTGACGTCACACGTGACCCTCCCCTCCGTACCCTCCACTCCTCCTCCTCAAAAGCTGCGCTCTATTTCGGCATTACAGAGAATGGTAAACGTCTTTCATTTTCTTATATAAGTACTACTCCAAAAAAGAAAGAAATTAACGATTTAACACTATACTCTGCGACAACTTTTCTGGGCATTTCCGGAGAGAGGAGGAGAGCCCGTGCACAGCTTTATTCAGCGCTCAAAATCGGAGAGGAAATGCGTGCCTGATACCTTCCACTGCATTACCAAGAAAAGTTGTCACCGAGTATAGTGAAGTGTTTTTTTTTTTTTTTTATCGAGCCATAAATACTGAGACTTCAACAAATTTTAATATATAATTGAAAATGCAGTGCAGACTGGAATGCTATGCGTTTCGAGACAGATGTGAATATAGGCTTTTCATTGTTCTTTAAAAAATTCAGAAAGTGCTATAACTAGTCCTTTCCTATGCAGGCAACAAAACCTAGAGAGAAACAGCAGAAGAAGTAATGGGTTATTTCTGAACCGTATAAAAGAATAAAAGAAGATAATAAAATGTATCATGCATTTATTCAGAATAGAAGTACTAACATACTTCGTGAATTCAAAAAGAAAAAGGAACAAACTAAGCTCGGATTAAAAACAAGCAAAACGTACGTATTATCAAGAAAACGTTGCGAGCGTCAATGAAGACTAAAGAAAGCTGTGGGAGATGATAAATGACTGATCAAATAGAAAAAAAAGCAGTATTCTAAAGGAAATTTGATCAGATGGTAAGATATTATCAGAACAACAAGCCGCTGACAGAACGAACCAGCACTTTATAATTGTGGGCCAGTATCTATTTGAACAAAAAGACCAAATTGACCAAACCATGTGTGTAGAAAGGCTATTGAACTGGATAATGCTAGTCCCGGTTTGATCTCAAGAAGTTTGTCAAATTATACGCTGCAGCCGGAGATCACGACGCCAATCAGAGCCTATCATGGTGCATGTGATAAGTCCTGTTCTCTCCAACTTAACAAATAAAATGATTGCAGGGGGAATCTTTCCTAGCAGGCTCAAAGTAGCTAGAATTGTACCTGTTTATAAGAGGGAGGAGAAAAAATAATATTAACAATTATAGACCGATTTTGACTTTTTCTTTATTTTTAAAAGTATTGGAAATTATCATAAATAATAGACTAGAAGGCTTTGTCGCTAAAAACAGTGTCATAACCTCATGTCAGTGCGGATTTCAGAAACATAAGGCTACAAAGCAAGCCCTTCTCGGTATCAAAGGTAAAATAATTTCGAACATCGAAAATAAATTATACACAGTGGGAATCCTTCTTGACCTCAGGAAGGCTTTTGAGACAGTGCAGCACGAAATATAAATTGCAGAAGCTTGAGAGATATAGCACTCGTGAAGTAGCGCTACAACTAATAAAGAATTATTTGAATGATCGTCATCAATATGTCACCGTCAATAAAACAGTCTTTTCCAAAGAAAAAAATACAGCGTAGGGTTTAACAGGGATCCATCATAGGCCTTTAATATTCCTGATATGCATAAATGTTTTAACAATAGTACCCTGTCCGCAGTAAATAATTATATACGCTGATGACTCAAACATATTTTTTGCGGTTTAACAAAACATGAGATTGAAAGCACAGCAAAATCTTATCTATTAAAGCTCCCAAAATGGCTACAAACTAATAGAAGACCTCAATCGAACACAAGCAAAACGAAATACCTAAACTTTAGATCAGCCAATAAACAAGACTGAAATCATAAACCTAAACTTTTGAAAACTCGATACTGGAACGAGTGAGTCAGCAAAAATTGCTTGGTATTTTGTTCACGGGGGATATTTCATGGAATAGCCATATTGCCAAGCTAAAAACCTATTTGTGTAGAACTATTTGCGTTATGTAGAAAATAACAAATTTTGTTTAGGTCTGGATACAAAAAAAAAATATGTATTACTCTTTATTTTACTCTAAATTAAGTTACGTCTTTTTGGTATGGGGTAACACATCCACTTTAAATTATAATGAATTATTAACTGTACAAAACAAAGTTTTAAGAATGTACGAAAACTACGCCGGAGGTGGCAGAAACTTGCGCACTGATCCACTTTTTCTTAAACATAACATGCTAAAGGCTTACTAGAATGGAAAGTTGGGCTAATGGACCTTTTGTAGAAATACGCGGTGCGCATGCGCGGAGTATTTCATGCGAATGGGTTCGAGAGTATCTAGTTCCAAACAATCCGCCATCTTGCATTTCTCGCCTTTGAGCGGTTTCGTTGTGTCGACCTCGGGGCGGAAGATTACGCACGATGGGGACAAAGGTGAGCTTGGGGGAGCCGTATCTCGGAAACATCGCCTCAATGGGTGAACAGGATGTAGCTCACGTTTTGGGTTTGGAACGGGTGGGAGAGGCCTTGGGCGCGCGTTGTTTTCCAGTCATCTAGTCTCTAACCGATTCGCGTGTCTAGGTGGCAGCACATATTCGCCAAGAGGTCCATTGGTATGAAACCATATTGAAAAACAGCGCGAATAACACAGGGACAAGAAGAGAACACAGAGAAGAGAACACAGAGGATTTGATAATCATTGTATGTTTTGGAATTGTAGCTTGTGTTCATTGTACTGGTTTATGTCTCGTTTTTTACACCTGCCTAATTATTTATATTCTAAAAACAAACCCCCATAAATCGCCCTTGAAGTGTATTTTAACACAACCGCATTAAATAAACATTTAGAACATATTCTTTTGTCGGCTATACAAAGAGGATTACTTCGGAGCATCGAAAATAGACTTCTGACTTCAATTACGTTCCTTCTTGACGCATCGTTTTTGTAACAAGCTAAAAAATGTATTGACCAACACACTGTACACACAAACAAGTCCACGTTTTCCCACAACAGGTGCGGGCATACCGCGTGCGCAGAAACTGAATTCCGGTCAGATGACGCGACTGCGCATGCGTCCTGCCGACTACAGCTCCACCGCAGCAGCATGACGTCAGAGCCGCACGTTCCTGTGTGCCAGGAGTTAGGGGTTGTGGGATACTACTCTATTTAGGCAAAAATAAATTTTAAACAAAGAGCGCGAGGAGTCAGAAAACATGCACTTATTCGCAACTCTCCCGGCTGTGCTAACATTGTACTCGACTTCCTTCAGAAGCCTCCAGCGAGCGAAGAAGACGCCAGAGACGCCGCTATGACAGCATCATGGACGACACAGTGACTGTGCTCAGGATTTCTCAACGGCGGCAGATGTATGTTGGTTGCGCATTCGTGGTTTTCGCTAAACGTGCTACTGACAGTGTGTGTATGTGTGTCCAGGGATCCAAAGATTCTTATCTGTCGGAGTTTGGGTAGGAGCAAGCTGTGGTCTATGCTGTCAAAAGTCTTTCTGAAGTCTAAATGGACGATTTCGCATGGAGCTCGGTTGTCGAGGCTGGTGCTGAGTGCATGGTGACAGCTGCAAGGGCCAATTCGCAGCTCCTGCCGGGGCGGTAACCGTATTGGTATGGGCTAAGGAAGTTCGATAGCCCAAGGTAGGCTAAGAGTCACTTGTTAATTACTTTCTACATTGTTCAGCAAGCGATTGAGGTCATAGAGATTGATCGGTATGAGTGGATGTCAGAGTTGGGGGCTCCGTGTCCCTTGAAAAGTGGCATTACTGACGCAAATTTCCAGGATTAGGGAACAGAGCTGTGGGAGAGAAGATCGTTGAAGAATCGAGTGCGGAAGGGGAAGGTACGACCAGCGAAATTTCGGCGCTCTTTTTTTGGTCTATATGTGTTCAAAATATAGCAGTATCAGATCGGACACACCAATATCTTGTTAGAAAAGACACGAAAAGAAATTTTAACGCAAAGAGCACCTGGTGGATGTCGCGAACGCCTCGTTTGTAATGCCCGTCTAGGAACCTTGACAGGTAGTGATGATAACTGTCTCGCCTCCGGCCACCACAAGAGGAGAGGGGAAGAACGGACTCCCCTCTCCCCCAGAATCTCTTTTGTGTGTCCCAGAAGTCGCTATTGTCCCTCTACAAGATTATAGAAGATTAACCCGTCACCCAATATCCGTACAAAAGCAACCGCTTTGGTGGCTGGAACATTTAGGCCATTCTCTCGACGTCAGCCTCGCCGCAGCTTTGCTCGTCCTGAGACGAACTTCGTCACAATTTCATCGGATGTCAAGTGCTCTCCGCTGGCTGCTCTCCGATCGTTTGCCAGAGTTGGCCGCTGTTCGAGGCGGGGTTTAAGCCGCACGTCCGGAGGCTTCCTGGCTCGTGACGACGACCATTCCCCGAAGAGAAGAACCCAGGGGTCCAGTGGAGGTGGGAGAATTGGTAACGTAACGAACGGTTTAATTACATGGTTGCGATACAGTCGTCAAATCCGAGAGAGAACAACCGGAGCAGCCTCACGCTCCGCCTTATATAGGGTCCGTTTTCTCCCTCACTCTCCGCCAGGGCAGCAGGTGCGACCTAGCCAACCGCCGCCAAGTGCGTTGCAGCAAAGTCCGCCGCGTCGTAGCCAGAAGTGCGTCGTAGCCCTGGTTCTCCGCAGTTCAGCCATGCCTCTCTCCCCTTCCGGAGCGCACGAACCCACACGCACAGACACACGTCCCGTTGACGTCACGGACGCGTTGAGACTCGTTTTGGGCAGGCCCCGACAGATGGGCGACGGTCCTGAACACGTCGGGACTCGTTTCGGGCAGGCTCCAACAGGAGGGCGACAGTCCCGGACAGATCGTGACTCGCTTCCGCAGCGTTGAAACTCGGAAGAAGGTCGCCGAAGGTTCCATTCTTAACAGCCCCTCCGGGGCCAGGGAAACCTCGAATGGCCGGTGATACAATCGCTGGCCTGAAGAGGTGGGCCTGTGGTAGGCCTTGAGAAGACGCTGCAAGCACCAAACAAACTCCCCGACCTCTTATAATGGAGGCATTAGCGGAAACGTCCCCCACAACACCACGCCACACCGCAGTCAAACGATCGGAATTCGCCAGAGACCCGCCAGACTGGATTACGGATTACCAAAATTTGCCAAAACAATGCAATTTGACCCGCTGTCGCCAAAACAAAACTCATTTTTCCAACGAGGTCACTATGAACAAAATATAAAAGACAAAAACTCTTCGCAATTTGTGAGGTCCTTTTTGGGTTTTAACGAAGTGCCCCCACTTAGATCCTCATTCCCGTGGATGACGAAGACCTCTGAGATCATCCCTACTGTTTTTTTTTTTCGTGATGTCAGAAAAAGCTGCTCAACCCATCGGCATTGCCGTTAAATTTGCCTTTCCGTTTTCTTACGCTGAAGTCATAGTGATCGATTTTCACGTGATTTCTAGACGTGAAAATGCGGTCCTTATAGCGCCGATAAAACAATCCGCCTTTTTCATGCCCCGTCACATTGGTCCTAGCCATCTCCTGAGCTGTACCGCGAAACCCTGACACACTAGGGTCGTTCTTCTGCTCGACTGTCAAAGGCACTCTGTCTACTCGTAGCAGAGGACCAAAGTTACGTGACGCCGGAGCTACGAGAGATCTTTCACTGATCCCGTCTTCCTCCGCCTTTTTCGCCGGCACTTTGGGACGGCGTACGCTTTCTAGTGCTACGAGGTCAGGCTGTTCTACAACCTGGTCCCTCTCATCCCGGTTTTCTGCCTCCAACTCTAGGAGTGCTTGCTCCCCGTCAGCTGCCTCTGGCTCTGGATCTCTCGTCAACAAAGGGGCGACCTGACGCGATTTGGACCTCGTACACGACTGAACTAGCCCATCTCCAAGTTGTTGACCCCTTTCGCGCAGCAGGAAATCTGACCGGTTAGAAAACAAATAAGGATACTCCAACGGGACTGTTTGCGAGACAGCCGCCTCTGTTACTAGCTCTCCGAACGGGCCAGTTATCCTTACTGTCGCCATAGGCAGACAGACACTGTGCTTTTCGAGCAGCTGCTTGATCCAAACTACCTTTCCAGTAAAATCGGATGTCGTTACATACGACGGATGAACAACGTCCATCGTCACTGCACTGTCCCGAAGCACCCTGCACGGCTTTCCGTTTACATGGAGTTCGTGAAGATAGGGACGAAGAAGCTTCAGGTCCCTGTCACTACCGTTCACGTACGAGAACACAACCCGCGGTTTCTTACATATGGCCGCTGTGTGTCCCGGCTCCTGACAGTTGTAGCACAGGAACGACTTCCTTGCCTCGAACTGCCCTGTTGGGCTTTTCCGCGCCTCGTCTCCGTTCGAGTGTTCTGCGCTCTTTTCTGGGACCTTTTGTCCTGCTTCGGGCTTCTCGGGCCCGTTTTCTCGCGAGCCGTTTCCCTGTCGGAAGGTCTTGCGCTGATCGCTCCGGCCGGGTTCGCTTTCCTCTACGCTCAGCTTTCTACGCGTTGCCTACTCTTCGGCTAGCTCAGCGGCCCTTTCGAAAGAGTCGACTCCCACCCTGTCCTGCACCCAGAGCTTGACTGACTGCGGAATGCTACGAAAGAACTGTTCGAGGCACACACACTCGACTACCTTGTCTCGGCTTTCGTACACTTCCTCGCTCTTCAACCATTCTATCAAGTTGGTTTTAAGCCCGTACGCGAATTCCGAGTAGCCCTTGCTGCTCTTTTTGGATGCGTCTCTAAACCTTTGACGGAACGCCTCGGCAGAAAGGCGGTACCGCTTCAAAAGGCTGGACTTCACCTTGTCGTAGTCGTCCGCGTCTCCAGCACTAAGGCGCGCGACAACCTCTGCAGCCTCACAGGGTAACAAAGTCAAAAGCCGTTGCGGCCACGTTTCTGGGGCGAAGCTCAACTTCTCACGTGTCCTCTCAAAGTTAACTAAGAACAGGCCCACGTCTTCCCCAGCTTTAAACGGCTGCAGGAGCTTCTTCATTTGATACGACTCGGTCTCACTTGCTCGTACCGGAGCCCCAACTCTACTGTTCTGCGAGTTTAATCGCTGTTGTTCAATTTCGAGCTCTAGCCTTTTCAGCGCTCGCTCCTCTGTCGCAGCCTGCGCTCGTTCCTCTCTCGCTGCAGCCTGCGCTCGTTCCTCTCCCGCTGCAGCCTGCGCTCGTTCCTCTCTCGCCGCAGCCTGCTCCTGCTCTCGTTCCTCTCTCGCTGCAGCCTGCTCTCGTTCTCGTTCCTCTCTCGCTGCAGCCTGCGCTCGTTCCTCTCTCGCTGCAGCCTGAGCTCGTTCCTCTCTCGCCGCAGCCTGCTCCTGCTCTCGTTCTCGTTCCTCTCTCGCTGCAGCCTGCTCTCGTTCTCGTTCCTCTCTCGCTGCAGCCTGCTCTCGTTCTCGTTGCTCTCTCGCTGCAGCTTCGCTCTTAGCGTTCTGAAGGAGTTCCCACGCAATTTTAATTTCCTCTGCTTCAGCGCTCTCTGAAATCGCTTTACTGATCTCAGATTTCTTCATCTTTTGCTCCACCTCCACACCCAATTCTTCACATAAACAGAGTAAATCTGTTCTCAGTAACCTCATTAGATCCATGATCGCTGCTCTTTAGCTTTGGCTTTGTTCTAAAACTTGTCGCGAGGTTGTACACAAACCTAGCACACGAGTCAAACACTAAGGATTCCCAGCAGTTAAAAATTAATTACCCATAATCTGAAACCTGGCGAATCTCAAAGCAAAGTCCAAACGCTCACCCACAGATGTAGCACGATGTCGCATGGTCCGATCCCAACCGCTGCCAACCAGTTATTCGAGGCGGGGTTTAAGCCGCACGTCCGGAGGCTTCCTGGCTCGTGACGACGACCATTCCCCGAAGAGAAGAACCCAGGGGTCCAGTGGAGGTGGGAGAATTGGTAACGTAACGAACGGTTAAATTACATGGTTGCGATACAGTCGTCAAATCCGAGAGAGAACAACCGGAGCAGCCTCACGCTCCGCCTTATATAGGGTCCGTTTTCTCCCTCACTCTCCGCCAGGGCAGCAGGTGCGACCTAGCCAACCGCCGCCAAGTGCGTTGCAGCAAAGTCCGCCGCGTCGTAGCCAGAAGTGCGTCGTAGCCCTGGTTCTCCGCAGTTAGGCCATGCCTCTCTCCCCTTCCGGAGCGCACGAACCCACACGCACACACACACGTCCCGTTGACGTCACGGACGCGTTGAGACTCGTTTTGGGCAGGCCCCGACAGATGGGCGACGATCCTGAACACGTCGGGACTCGTTTCGGGCAGGCTCCAACAGGCGGGCGACAGTCCCGGACAGAACGTGACTCGCTTCCGCAGCGTTGAAACTCGGAAGAAGGTCGCCGAAGGTTCCATTCTTAACACCGCGTATAACGAAAAATACAGCCACCAAGCTCCAAATTCAAACGTGCGATTGTCATTTACGGATATTGTGGATCATAATCAAACTATTTTTGAACACGACGGATATATTTCAAATTTCATTGAAGTATCCCTCTAAGCGATGCAGGGTAGAGGCCGTCAAGTCCAGGGCGTTGAGAGGAGTTGACACGGGCAAGGGCTTCGTAGGTTTCACTTAGAAGAATGACGCATGGGGGAGAGTGTGGTTGCTGGTGTGGCCTCGACTGGCAGAGCTGTGGGTTGGGTGGGACAAAGGTCAGGTGCGGTAGGGTCGACCAATGCTGTAGACTGATGAAAGTGGTAAGAGAAGAGCTCGGGTATATCGTCAGGGTTGGAACAAGGCGTGCCGTGACGTGTGAAGACCGGCGCTTGGAATATTTTTCGTTGATGGTAAAAATATTTCTAAAAGAGTGAGCTGGTGGCTTGCTTTTGCTGCTAGTTGCTGTAGGTAATCGTTATGGGAGAAATGGATGAGATGCTTGACTTCGGTACGGGCTCCGTGGGCTTGGTTAAGATATAGTAAAGTGGTAATTTGAGCTAGTTGGTACATCACTAAAAATAAACAGCGCACAAAACGTCGGCGGAAGAGAAAAGGATAGTAGAACGAAAGAGCGCTGACTCCCAACTGATTTATTTAAAAACAAGGAAAAAGAAGTCACGAAAATTGAACCCCACGTGAAGTGAACCCAGGATAAAAGAAAACGAAGAAGAAGAAAAGGAAGAAAATATGTACAGACTAAATCTATAATCTTGAAAAAAAAGAAAGAAGGGAAGAAATGACAAAAGCTAAAAACTAAATGGAAAAATTAGAAAACGGTAGTTACACTCTTGGCCGGCCAAAGTTACTGCGCATAGGCATTGACCAAAAAAGACACCTCCTTAGCAATCAGTGATTTTTGGGTTTTTTTTGTGGGTGGGATTTTTAGTTTTTTGCGTTTTTTTTAATAGCTGATGTTTATGTATGATTAGGACTGCAATCTCCTTTGTCCTCCATGGAAGGCTATCGCACCGTCCGGAAATGGTGACCCAAATGGCACGAGCTCCCCGCGTCGTGCGTATAGCCGTTTCCGGTCGAGATACACGACGTAGTGCGTATAGCATTACTCTTTTACGAGTTCAAATAACTATTTGAGGAACTTTCGCTCTTTTTAAATTGTTTGGTTGTCAATATAATTTAGATTGTATGAATAATAATATCTAATGATTTTAGTTCTATAATGTACTTTTATTCACACAATCACGTGGTTTGCGATTACCACAGGCTTATTGTACAGTGGGCAAACTGCGTATGATAAACTGTGGTTCTCAGTGTCAAGTAGGTGCAAAGAGCTTCCTGGTCGGCGAAACCCAATCAGGGGACGAGCGGTGCCGGCTCGTTAGAACTATCCTCGGAGCAGTTCACATCCCCTCACACACTCGCCCAGTCGAGCGCACGAACGTTAACTATCCACTCCAACACGGAACACAAGAACAGTACACGACACAAAGCAGAAACGGCAGGTTCAGATCGCAGAAATAAGCGACTCGTAAACTCCGACTTGTCCTAATCTGCTGGTCGTACAATGTTGCCAAGCGTCTCTTGCAAAAGAGAAACATATATTAAAAAAAATACATTAATAAAAAAATAAACCTTTCTTAATTTTGGAAACGTCTTTTTAGCACGTGATACGTAGCTATTTGTATCCCAGTTAAAACCAAAATGAAAATATAAACGCTTCCACAAGAATGCAAACCAAATGGAAAGTCAGAAGCCGCATGGGCGTTGCATCAACAAAGGCTGCTCGCGGCTCTGCTGGCTTCCACGACGTTCTGAAACGGAGCCTGCGATTGTTATTAAGTCAGCTCCAACCCTTAAACATGTCCCCTCCTACAATATTTGAAGCTGCGATTCTGTGTGGATTCCTCCCCCTGCGTTCCGACACAGTGCGTCGCTAACGCTGGCAATCGGGGATGCAGCAGACGCCGCCATCTTGTCCGCGCCTTTAGGGTGAGTGAGCGGATGCTACGAGCCATCGGAGTCTATGCAAGGTGGTGTGAGTGTCACGTGACCTTGGAAAGGGGAGCAGCGACGTGCAGAAAGCGTATCACGGGCTACGTCCACTGAGCGGGATTGGCTAGGATAGCACGTAGCGTCTGCTGCGTCCGGACGTTAGGTGAAACGGAGTGTAGTAAAAAGTAGTGATGGACCGAATCTGTTGAACTTGAAACTCAGCAAAGTTCGGCACATAGAAAAGTTCGGTAAAGATTCGACAAAAATTCGGCAAACGCCTGCACACGCCCGAGGACGCGACGGGACCGGGGCGCCATGGATTGCAAATGGATGCGGTGCGGTCGTGAGGTTACCATCGTACAGTCCTGTACTACCAGCGGTTACGTCGAGGTGTGGATTATATTTTATGTGTATGTTTGTCAGCCTTTGTGAGTGTGGTTTTCTTCAATAGTTTCTACCTCAAAAACAGAAGATCGAGCAGGAATTGACGCAGTCTACTGCGCAATGATGGGGTACATTCTGGATAACGTGATTTTCATTTGATATTTCCAGTGATGCACAAAGTAGTTGCAACATTGACTGCCAAGTATTTTAAAGCACTCATCGCCATTATAGCAATCCCGTTCTCGGCTCACAAGTAGTTTGTGCCAAAACAAAATATTATTGCTTTTTAATTAGTGTTATTTTGTAGTTTTTGTCTGTCCGTTTAAAACTAAACACAGAACCAGTCCTTGAAGTCTCCCACCGGTGGTGGGGGGTCTTTCTTGTGCCCTGCTAACCGTTACCCCCTCCCCCCTCCCTTAAGAAGGGGAGGGGGGTTAGTGGGGCATAAGAACCAGTGTTGGACAAAATACTCGATAAAAGTATTTAAGTTAAGTTACTAAATACCTGCGTAATAAAGTATTTAAAATACTACTCAAGTTACTTTCACTGTAAAGTATCTTGAGTAGAGTACAAATACTAATAAATGTATTTCAGTTACTTTTGAAGATACTTCCGCATTGCTTAATTTGTATCGACGTCATTGACAACGACAATTATGCAGCTACGCAAATCTGGGTTACCAGAATGGTTTATTAGCACGCAACAACACAAAACGGAAAAAAAAGTATTGTAGGGCTATTTTATGCAGTCCGACTATAAAGAGCAAAATATTGTCACGAATGATAAATGATGAGGCGGCGAATAACTGAAGAAACTAAACGTTTAATGGGGCGAACTTGTTCCCAAAACAAAAGCGAGAAAGGCTAGCGTGGCAGGCGTCGATGTCGGCGAAACAGCAGGATCGACCGCTGGGGCGATACTGACTCCGGACCGCCACTCGGAGCACTTTTTGTACCCGCGTGGGTTTCTGGAACATTCGGCGTAGAAAGTTCGGCGCGTAGAACATTCGTAACTCAATCAGACGACAAAATTCTCGTACTTACCAGAATGTCAAGTTGAAGGAATAAATAAAAGAGAAGTCCGCTTTCTGGTATCGTACACGGAGCCTCCGCGCGAGAGCCAAGCGCGGTAACCATCCGGCCACGCTGGGCACCGCACGTGGGAATATCACTGATAGATGTTACAAAACATTTCTGGGACAACAAGAAAGAGGTCGCTTTAGCTATTGGGGAGGAGATCAGACCGTGGCCCCCTAAGCAGTTAACTTTAGAACTAGATGGATGGGGACAACAAATACAATGGCTCAGCGCTCGGCTGACTTAACCGAACGCGGCGTCAGCGTTCGGCTGGAGTTCGTGTTCTCCGGTGAGGGGGAGGAGGGGCTCTTTTGTTACCACTCCGGCCTGCATGAACAGTGCAGCATGCACCCTGCCCAGCTCAGCACAAAAGCCCAAGTGGGTCAAGTTCGCATCCTCTGACGACTGCTTTCGGAGGAGATCCGGCTCTTAACGCCACTTCACTAATTGTTGGTATTTTTTTCATTACACTATGCCCCGCGCTCTATTAAAAAAAAAGATGACACGATCATTCCCACAAGGCCTGTGGGCATGTGCATAGGCCTTGCGTTAGGTAAACACCGAGGTGTGGGGGTGACAAACGGGTCAGAGCGCTTCGCCAATAGTGAAATCGCTGAATATCACATCCTGCGGCGCACATTAGACGCATCGTTTTACTACAATCCATATTCCCTATACGGGGAGTTCACTATAAACGAACTTGGGACACGGATATGAGTGAATGGATAACAAAGAGAACCCACATAATAGCCACGGCAGTGGTCGCACCTTCTTCAAGTAGGTTGCGTTCAGAAAGGCACTCAGCGTTGGGGGGAGCTTTGTTGGGATTTTGAGAGGTCGTCCAGCTCGCAGTTCGTTTCCTGTACTGTTCTCTGCTTATCAATGTTCCCTTGCAGACAGTGGTCGCGAGAGCAATAAGTGCCAAACTGACAACACATAAAAAAAAAAAACCTCGACGCTTTGCTTTAGCGGGGTTAAATACACAAAAAGCAAAACAAAAATGTATACTTTTTTGTGTGTGTTCACTTCTCATTTTCTTCTATTTGTTATTTCTTGACACTTAAGTCTGCATTGTTCTCGTAGGTCGTTTCCCGGTCTGCTTGCGCCTCCGGGTGGCATCTTTACTTTCGTAAAACCACACCTTTGCTTTGAGGAATTTTTTGGGGGGAAATTTTATAGAAACAAAAGGCGCCTTTCGGAAGGCGAGGGGAGAACCTTCATTGTACGAACTTTGGGCTGAAATATGAGTAACAGTCGGCAAAAAAGCGATATTTTCACGAGCTCAGTTAAAGTCACCGTAGCTAATCGGGGGCTAGCAACAGGATTCGGTCGCTCGAAAGAATGTTCGTTTGCTCGTGCCACGCCCACCCCACTTCATACCGAAAAACTCGGAAAATGGCGGAATGTCAAAAGTGTATTTAAGATAATGAGTACAAGATACTCGGAATTGTAATTAAAATAGAGTATTAAATACTCTCCATCAAAGGTATTTGCAAGATACCAAGATACTCCAAAAAGTATTTAAGATACAGTATCTTGAGTAGAGTATTTGAGATAGGCACAAGTCTGATAAGAACATGCACATGTGTTTAAACACTGACAAAGCGCTCGGCTACGTCAGCCGAGCGCTGCAAAAAGCAAGCCTTAATATTTCATGCTGCACCCATGTGCTTACATCAGAGCCGGCCCTACACCATTAAGCGCCCTGGGCAAACTCTGGCCATGTCCCCCCCCCCCCCCCCCCCCCCACCTCCCCCGTTTTTTATAAGCCCCTATGTACTACACTCTGTCCGCCGGTAAGCTGAGGCTGCACCCAGTGCCACAAGCACGAGAGCACGAGGTCGCGGCTTTGAAAGGTTCTTCTGTAGAACGAGCGCTCGCGCTAGAAAGGTACGTCTCAAAGCCAGGAGGAGCGCGAGCAAGCTCGCGCTTGTAGCTTTGGCTGTAGTCTAAGCTTAAGGGCAAACGGAGTATAGGTACGACATCACGTTTTGCAAACATGTGAGCAGGAATCACGGTGGTAGGAATCCAACACGAACGTTTTGTCAAAAGAAAACCGCATTCCAAAAACAAAAAAGTTTAAAACAAAATTCAAAAGTTGGGCGCGGCGGCGCCCCCCGTTTGATGCGTCATGGGCGCCAGGTCGCCCACCCCTAGGGCCAGCCCTAGGTTTAGTTTTCACCTCCGCTAGGGGTGCGACGGTTGGATCACCTTCCCAAAAGGGTCTCGGGCCCCCGTCGAAATCTCTGTTGTGTCTGAGATCCCTCGAAACCCCCTTGACTTTAAGCACTGCAACTATCATGCTCGACTTTGCACACCCAACATTCCTAACTCCTAAACGTCCGCGTGTGTCCTAACATCAGAAACCGGAATTATAAAAGTTAAAAACGAGGCGTTGCGAGTATGAGACACATTCTTGCATGCAAACTAAAGTGACTCAAATTAAAAAAAAATATGCATATTTACAATAACATTGTTATCTCTTCTGGTGAAGGCTCAGCGGCCGTTGGATTCATTTTCGCGGACGAAACGGTGACTCGCAGAGAAAGTAAGAACACAGTGTAACCTCCTTTATTTCAACAATGTACACATGCAGGCTTGCGCTGATGAGGAATCAAAACCGAAACTCACGTGTCGTGACTCGTGGCTGCGCCCGCTATCCCGCAAGTGACCACCCAACCTCGTTGTCACGCCACTTCTGCAACAAGTCACTGTAAAATTGCCAGTAAACACGCAAAACTGACACCGATACAATTATCTTTGAGAATATCACCTTAATTAGTAACAATTCTGTCAATATGCATTAAAAATAACTAAAATCTTTTTTCGCCCAGAAAAACGACACATCAACTTTTAGGTCTGGCGACAATGCATTTTTGCCGAATCTTTGCCGAATCTTTAGAAAAGTCCGGGAAAAATTCGACTTTGCCGAATACTAATACTTGGCGCCAAATTTTAGATTTCGCAAAGGTTCCGCCTATTACCCCGCGCTAGTAAACTAGTAAACTAGTGACTAGTAAAGTAGGAACTAGTAAAAAGGTAGTACCGGTCAGAAAAAGGTAGCAACGGATGCATTTGCTAACTTTTTACTACCTATCGCGCGTTTGAGGTAACGAATAGTAAGTGAAAGGTAGTAAGGGTAAAAAAATGTAGTAACTGCGGCAGTTACTAGCTTTTTACTAGTTCTTTTTAAGTGCATGGGGGGGGGGGGGCGGCTTATAATGAAGCAGGTATAGACGTAAGATTTTATAGAGTCACGTAAGGTCAGTAAACAGGGCCGTGGGAACCAGCCTTTATGGCGGAAAAGCAGAGTCGTACGAGATGTTTTCAGTGGTGCTCGCGCTTTAAAAATGACAAAACATCGCCGTAAGACGAAAGATAGGTCAGGGAAAGTCGATTTGCCGGTCAGACATGCGAGATAATTCAGACTTCAGCGTATAATGATTTCTACCTCAACCTCTTTTGCTAGTAACAATCGCACTTGCTTTTTGTGGGGACACTGAAGTCGTAAACTGTTAGTAGCAAG
This sequence comes from Ixodes persulcatus, assembly GCA_013358835.2. Taxonomy (NCBI): domain Eukaryota; kingdom Metazoa; phylum Arthropoda; class Arachnida; order Ixodida; family Ixodidae; genus Ixodes; species Ixodes persulcatus. Next base: position 105,292 of record JABSTQ010003984.1, read on the forward strand.
AGCGTAACGGTCATAAACAGGCGATAACTAGGATTGCTATAGTTACCGAATTTCCACTCGCTTTTTTTTAAGTGTCACTTCAAGTTCTAGAATTGCATTAGTGAGAAGGAGAGAGGAATAAAGAACAGCGTAGTAGTCTGTTTACCATTTTCGTACAACACCTGAGACAGAGTGGAGAAACTTGAAGCAACCAAGGGGAAAAAACAGGGGCAAGACGACAGAAACTAATGTACTCTTGGACGTAAAGCCGTAAAGGTTGAACGCATCTCTATAGATTAAGAAGATTGAGACGATAGAGTGAGTAGGCAGGCGAGCTGGTTGATGTTGCACATTTTTGAAAAACCGGAGACGACGGACGACGAAAAAGGGGGCACACGTGAGTCCGATCGAGCAGTTTGGAACAGCGCACTAAAGCCAAGCCAAGACTGCAGCGCCTCCAGCGAACGTATCTGCGGAGCGACAGTGCGTCTCCGTCACTCAGAGCCAAGAGGAGGCCCAGACTGGAGCCGGAAGGAGAGCCCGAGCCCGGGGTCCGAGCTCCGGAGAGCCATCGGACGGGGCGACCAAATCTTGGGGGGATCTGGCCCGATCGTCATTAGGCTTTGAAGAGGGGCCAGGCGTAATCAAGCGGCTCTGCCGGGCGCGCCGGAAGAGCCCCCTCATCCCCGAAGAAGGAGCAAGATGGCGTCTCGCGCGCAGCCCCGCCGGCAGGGGGAGCCCCGGGGAGCCCGTCTTTTTTGCCCCGCCGCCTAATTAGGTTGAGATTAGTGCTCCCGCCGATGCTTTTATGGCCACGCGAGGTGGAGGCGGAGGAGGGGGGCTCTGTCCCGTAATTATGAAGTTCACTACTTTTTCATCACGGACATCCGTCGGGGCGTAATGAGAAGACTAATTAGCCTGTAAATGAAGGATCGCCGTCCTTGCTCGGGACTCGTCTCGCTGGTGCTTGCTCGCTCGCTGGCTGGCCTCGCTGCCGCGGTTGGCACCAGGCTGAACGCAACCGCCGCCCGTCGCCATTCCGAGCGAAATGACGAGAAGACGAGGAGGATCTCTTGGGCCGTCATTCCACTAGCTCTAGGGCGCGCTGGTGCCGCTCCTCTTTGTTCCTCTAATGGCAAGTCGCTAATTACCTTTTCTTGAGGCGGGGGTACCGTCCGTCCTTTTAATTAATAAAATCGATTTTCGCTCGTCGGCGGCGCGTGCAGCATGGCACGCGCTCTCGCGCGCTCCCACGAGGCACCACGGAGGGGGGAGACGCGGTGCGAGAGGGACAGCCGCATCTTCCCCGAAAGCGTGCCGCTCGGCGGCTTGCTCATTAACTCGGGGACCGAGATTTTAATTTACGTAGCCGGCTGCGGGTAATAATGACGGCGGAGCTCTCGGGGGCTCGTCCCTTGATGAGGCACTTTTAATAACGCGCCGCGAGACAGCCCTGCTGTTCCTTTCTCTCGCGTCGCGTGGAGTGAAAGGAGAAGGAGCAGCCCTCCCTTACGGAGGAGCCGCACTGCTCTTGCGCGTTTTCGGGATGCGGTACCACGTCGTTAGGCAGTGTGTCGCGGGGCTTCAGTGGCCGCTTCTGCCGTTGCTGCATGGCCGATTCGGCGCAGCCAAATTGGAACGGGAGGGAGGAAGGGCTCATTAGTCGCGAGGGTAAAGTTTCAATCCCAGCGGCCCCGCTGCGCTCGCCCGAGTAACAAAGCCGCTCCAAACGAGACCCGTGTCCTGGCGGAGTTCGGACGACGAGAGCTTTTCCTGGACCGCAGACGCGAAGCTCGTCAGCGGGCTTGCTTGCTTGCGCATCGGCCGCAGTGGGACGCCGCGGTGTTTTCCTCTGTTGGGACTTGCATGAACAAGGAGGGCGGAGTGCGCTCGAGGGTTCAAGTGTCGTGCGCGGAAAATACGCATATTTTTCTATATATAATTTTTTTTTTTTACCACGACAATACTTTTTTATATATCTATACACAGCGAAACGACTGAATCATACCGACACATTAGGAAGTTTTAGTAGATCGTTCCGACGACTCCGATAACGATACTCGATGCTCCGCCGACGCTTCTTCGCATGCATCGCATTGTTATCACATCGGGTATTGTTGTCGGAGGTATCGGGATTACCTACTGAAATTCTCTGTCGTAACATTGCACGGCACTGTTATGCCCGTGTCCCACTAGAGCGACAGACAGAAACAAAAGACAGTGACAGGCCTCAAACCCATGCAGCATGCTCGCGATGGTACCTTTGGCAGGCGTTTAGTCGTTCGGTGCTCGTAAAGTAAGCACGAGCGATTGTAAACCTGCCAAAGATACCCTCGCGTGCATGATGCTCGTGTTTGAGCATAGCCTCCTTTATTCTACAAAGCCTCTGAAACCGCGAAAGACTCTGGTTTGAGGCTTGTCGTTGTCGTTTGTTTCTGTCTGTCGCTCTAGTGGGACACGGGCATTAGCGCTAACGACCAATCGTAGGTCTTTTCTCTTTTTGTCATAGAATCTATAGGAAAACTATACATCGTGCAAGTTCGTCTGCTTGTTGCGCACCTCGTGCGTTGGTTTGCCCCCCCCCCCCCCCCCTCTCTCTCTCTCTCTCTCTCTCTGCGTTCTTTATGCTGCCCTTTATTGGCGTGCCCCTCCTTGCGTTTTGATGCTCCATAGACGCGTTTTATAAAACACTTGCTCGCCGAATAGTATCAGCTTAAATCCAGACACCGCCGACGCTACGAGGTAATGGGACAAATCAAGCAGCCTGAAAAGCGCAAGTCCCTCGGCTTTTTTTTTTTTTTTGTTTTTTGTTTATGATTGGTTCAGCGATGATAGAACATGCAGAGTAACACGGCGAACGCCATGATGGTGCCGTTTTGACTCTGTCTCATTGTTCCCGTCAGCTCGTAGTGTCGTCTGGGTCTGGACTAAAGGTGAAACGAAGTCAATACTAGAGTGGTGGAAGGTGCTCCATTGGGGCACAAACCTAAGAGTTAAAAGTTGATGCCTTCCAATGTCCTTTTAAAGTGATGACTAAGCGCCGATCTTGTGTTTGCGCTAACAGTATCGCGCAGTGTAGTTTACGTGGTGTTTCCTTCAACGGATTTGAGTGACAATGTATCATCACTCAGTGTCGGCAAAGTGTCGAGATGCGGACCCCGGACGAGTTTTGAAATCTAGAACGAAGTTAAGAAGTCCTAAACAAAAAAGGTATTATTGCGTAGGTGTAGTGTAACTACGTTCTTCGCTGGGGCTCACAAGATGTCCTCTCGTTGTTTAACAGATAAGTACAAAATGTTTTCTGTTTAGACTGTCCTATATAGTTTCTACGCGAGAGCATTGGTACTTTGTCCCAACTTGTCTCTAAATAAAACGCCTGTCTGTTTTATTGAGGCTGGGTTCAATGACCTGTACCCA
>JABSTQ010003985.1:0-20051 GCA_013358835.2 Ixodes persulcatus
AACTGGGTGCCTAGCTGCTGTCGCAGCTGTGAGGGAGTGCCCAGGAAGAGAGAGTTTCAACCTGGGCGTCGAGGACTGGAGTGGTTTCCCAGGGTTCCCAAGGGACACCTGGGTCGCCACTGATACCTTGGGCGGTGCAGGTCCCCTGCTGGACACCGCCTCGGCATAAGAGCCTCTCTGAAAAGCGGAGAGGCGACGCTTTGCATCATGATAGGATATGTTTTCTTTCACCTTAAGTGCGAGAATTTCTTTTTCCTTTTTAAATTGGTCACATGTTCTGGAATAGGCTGGGTGGTTGCCATTGCAATTTGCACATTTGTAATCAGCGTTGCAGTCGTCAGCAGTGTGGTCGGTGCCGCTACACCTGGCGCATGTCTCGCGACCGCGGCAAGTGCGCGAACCATGTCCGTACCGCTGGCAACGAAAGCAGCGAAGAGGATTTGGGACATAGGGCCGCACCTTACAGTTGATGTAACCGGCCTTAACAGAAGGTGGCAAAATGTTCCTTTCAAAAGTCAATACAACGTGCTTGGTGGGTTGTTCCTTGCCGTCCCTTCGAATAGTAATGCGTTTTGCAGCCACCACCCCTTGGGATCGAAGGCCCTCCACAATTTCATTCTCAGGACTGTCCATTAGGTCATCCTCCGAGATCACACCGCGTACGGTGTTCAGTGTACGATGGGCGGACACGGTGACCTTGATATCTTGGGTAGTTTCAAGGTTCAGTAAGGCCGTAGCTTGGTATTTTTCATCCACATGTACGAGGAGATCGCCTGAAAAGAGCTTTTTTGCTTCAAATTTAGCTCCCAAGATGCCTTGAAGCACCTTAGCGACAATGAATGGGGGAAGCTTAGAGAGTGGTTTGGAGTTTTCTTCAGAGTGCAAGACGAAGAATTTTGTGAAGTGGTCACTTGAGTCATTTATACTAAGAAAATTGGACAGAGCTTCGGTGCGGACCCTCTTCAGGGACCGATCGGAGGTTTTGTGTTTGGAACCCATATAGATGGGAAAGGAAGTTCAGTGCCCGGGTGCACCGCCCACCACGGAGCCCAACAAGGGGGTAGGTAATGTGCCATAGCAAGAAGGGCTTGGCTGACACAATTACTCTACCAGTGCTGCCCGGGCACTATACCCTAGTGTGGTTGCAGGGACAGGACCTGTTTCCACTCAAGGTTGGCCCTTGCCGCCTAAGGAGGTGAAAAAGGAAGGAAGAGAGTGTAGGAGAAAAGAGAAAGAGGTGGGAGGAAAAGTGAAAGAAGGAAGAATAGGGTAGAAGAGGCGACTGACTGAATCATCCTGGTCGGGCCAAGCCAGGACACCCGTCTACGAGAAGCAGGGGCCGAAGCGGTGTATTGCCTCACCCGGGGGGCCCCGAAGGGTCCAAACAAACCCCGGGCTCAGCTCAACCACCAGGGTCCCCTTTTCCCCGGACACGGGTTAAGCCACGCACAGCCAGACGTGGGTGGGCGAACCCACATGGCTCGGGGTTCGTAGTGACGCCACTCACCAAGCACCTACTATAAAGTAGGTGCCCCCTGCGTGCGGGTATGGTGGCCCACGTGGCTGGGGTCCGTGGTGACGCTACTCACCAAGCACCTAGCACCTAAGGCGCAGGCGCCCCCTGCGGGGCTCGGGGTCCGTGGAGACGCCACTCTCCAAACACCTGCTTTCACAGGTGCCCCCTGCGGGGAAGAAGGTCACCAGAAAAAAGCTTCTTTGCTTTGTAATTTTTTCCTACTACCATCTCCAACGTCTTCGCTACTAGGAAAGGGGACAGTTTTGCGAGTGGTTTGTCCTCGTTGTCTGAGTGCATGACTAAAAATTTTGGAAAAGTTTCCGGCGCCGTGGTATGGTTCTTCATAAGTTTGCCTTCGGTGCGGGCCCTTTTCAGAGCCCGATCAGAGTTTTTGTTTAGCTTGGAACCCATAGAAATGGGAAGGAAATTCGGTGCCCCGGGTGCGCCACCCACCACGGAGCCCAACACGGGGATAGGTAATGCGCCATAACAAGAATGGCTTGGCTGACGACATTACACTATCAGCGCTGCCCAGGCACTATAACCCAGTGTGGTGCTAGACAGGGGTCTGTTGCCACCCAAGGTTAGCCCTTGCCGCCAAAGAAGTTGAAATGGGAAAAAGGCGAGAGAAAAGGAAAGAGAAAGAAGAGAGGGGATAGTAGAAGAAATGGCGACTGACTGCATCATCCTGGTCGGGCCAAGCCAGGACACCCGTCTACGAGAAGCGGGGGCCAAAGTGGTGTGTTGCCTCACCCGGGGGGCCCCGAAGGGTCCAAACCTACCCCGGGTTCGGCTCAACCACCAGGATGCCCTTTTCCCCGGACACGGGCTCGCCACGCACAGCCAGACGTGGGTGGGTTTTAGCCACTTTTCACTCAGGGTCTGTGGTGTCGTCAAAGTGGCTGGGGTCCGTGGTGACGCTACTCACCAAGCACCTAGCACCTAGTGTGCAGGCGCCCCCTGCGGGGCTCGGGGTCCGTGGAGACGCCACTCTCCGAACACCTGCTTTCACAGGTGCCCCCTGCGGGGAACGTCCAGTTTATGCTTCGAAACAGATCATTGGCAGTTAGAGTTAGCTGTCCGCAGTGTTGACGCACGTTATTCTTATTCTCAGAGTGGCCTCGGTCATGTGAATGGCGACATACGTCCAGTTTATGCTTCGAAACAGATCATTGGCAGTTAGAGTTAGCTGCCCGCAGTGCTGACGCACGTTATTCTTATTCTCAGAGTGGCCCCGGTCATGTGAATGGCGACAGACGTCCAGTTTATGCTTCGAAACAGATCATTGGCAGTTAGAGTTAGCTGCCCGCAGTGCTGACGCACGCTATTCTTATTCTCAGAGTGGCCTCGGTCATGTGAATGGCGACAGACGTCCAGTTTATGCTTCGAAACAGATCATTGGCAGTTAGAGTTAGCTGCCCGCAGTGCTGACGCACGTTATTCTTATTCTCAGAGTGGCCTCGGTCATGTGAATGGCGACAGACGTCCAGTTTATGCTTCGAAACAGATCATTGGCAGTTAGAGTTAGCTGCCCGCAGTGCTGACGCACGTTATTCTTATTCTCAGAGTGGCCTCGGACATGTGAATGGCGACAGACGTCCAGTTTATGCTTCGAAACAGATCATTGGCAGTTAGAGTTAGCTGCCCGCAGTGCTGACGCACGTTATTCTTATTCTCAGAGTGGCCTCAGTCTTGTGAATGGCAACAAACGTCCAGTTTATGCTTCGAAACAGATCATTGGCAGTTAGAGTTAGCTGCCCGCAGTGCTGACGCACGTTATTCTTATTCTCAGAGTGGCCTCAGACATGTGAATGGCGACAGACGTCCAGTTTATGCTTCGAAACAGATCATTGGCAGTTAGAGTTAGCTGCCCACAGTGCTGACGCACATTACTGTTATTCTCACGGTGGCCTCGGTCGTGTGAATGGCCACTGACATCCAGTTTATGCTTCGAAACAGATCACTGGCAGTAAGAGTTAGCTGTCCACAGTGCTGACACACATTACTGTTATTATCAGAGTGGCCTCAGTCGTGTGAATGGCCACTGACATCCAGTTTATGCTTCGAAACAGATCACTGGCAGTAAGAGTTATCTGTCCAGAGTGCTGACACACGTTACTGCTGTTTTCAGAGGGGCCTCGGTCATGTGAATGACCACAGGCGTTTTCTTTAGACTTCAAAAAAGAACACTGGTACTGCGATTTCGTTCTCCGCTGTGCTAACACACGGTTTTGTTATTCCCAGAGGCCTCAGTCGTGTGAATGGCCACAGATGTCCCATTTATGCTTCAAAGCAGCACTGGCAGTGATCTGTTGTTGTTTTTCTTAGACAAAAAGAGCTTATTTGCAATCAAAATTCTATTTGTTGCGTAGCAAAGATGTTTGGACAGCGGGGAAGGGCCAATATGGCATCTGATGTCTTTGCCGTGGATGGGCTGCAAACTTTTGTTTTCACAAAGTTGAAATCTATACTTGTGATTCATGGCACAGTGCAATGTATAGACCAGCTTAGACATTATCGCAACAAAAATAAAAAGTTTGTCTGGGTGCTGCTTATCGAAATGCTATATGGCAACGAGCTGAGAAGCATGACAACATGAGACACGGGAGGTCAGTGGTGGACAAGAACAACGATCCGATTTTAAAGCATATGAGTAGTCCTTAAAAGGACCCTTTTGTGTTCCGATATGTTCCACGCTTTCTCCATGATGGTGGCGTTAAGCTTCGTCAAAGGGCTCGACACCAGACAGGTCACTCTCGGATGGGGTGTCCTCTCCATCCAGCTGGATGACGATGGGCTGGATGTGGGCGCTCGTGGCACCGCCTCGTCGGAACGTTGCTTCAATGTCAATAACGTGCCTGACAGCATTAACCCAGTTGTCAGTGGTGACCTTGTCAACTTCTTCGTTGAGGAGTGTCCCCACGTCGACAATCTTGAACGTCGTGTTTCGGGCAGCAACGCCGTTCTTGATCTGCGCCCATATCAGTTCAATTGGGTTGAACTCGCAGTGATACGGTGGGAGCCTGACCACAGTGCAGCCAGGCGTCTCGGCAGCAGTGTCCACACGATACTTCAGGTGCTGTGGCTTCACCAAGGCCACAATGTCGAGCAGCTGCTTCTTCAGCATCTTGGGGTCCCATGAAACGTTTTTAGACGTCAGCCACTGTCGGATGTCGTCCTTGCGGAACTCGTCGTCGGCACTGCTTCCAACCGCCGTGAATGGTAAGAAATGTTGTCCATGACGATAACGCTTCCTGTCGGCAGTTTGTCGAGGACACCGTCGAACCACTTCTCGAAGCGGGCGCCATCCATTTCCTCGTGGTAATCGCCGGTCTTTTGTCCACGGAACACGTCCAGGCAGCCGTCGACGAAGCCTTCATCGCTGCCGATGTGGGTGACAATAAGACGCTGGCCCTTCCCCGATGGCTGCTTGAGGCCAGTCGAGAGACCACGCATGAAGGCGTCGTGAGACGAGGCCACGGTCGTGTCTACCCACACCCTTAAGACAGTGTGCCCTGCCGTCACCCACGTCTCGTCCAAGTAGAAGATCTTTCGACCATCTTGTCGGTGACGTGCGATCTCATGCAGGTACTTCTGCTGCCAGGCGACGATGTCCTCTCGTTCAATCAGCCGCGAGTTTCGTTCCCTCTTGTCATGCTCGAATCCGATGTCGTGGAGAAGGCGACGCACAGTCCAAGCCTTCAACGAGGGAAGTTCAGTGCTCGTGCAGAATTCGGCCATTATCTTCTTGACCGTGGGGACCTCGTTCCGTCGAAAGAAACGGTGGACGCACGATCTCAGCGCGCACAACGTGAAGTCGCCGTACCTGACTTTGCGCCGCCTCTTGCCTTCACTTGCTGGGCGCTTCCGAGAAGGTGTCACAACTTGTCCCTCGGTTTCTTTCGCCTGCTTCCTAATCTCGAGGACGGTGCGTACACCAACGCCAAGCAGTTTGCTGACTTTGATGCAGGACTCCTCCACAGTGAGGCCGGGCTCGCCGGGCTTGGCGGGCGGTTCGTGTCGCATCTGAACGTACGCGTTCATTATCAGCTGCCGTGCAACTCGGTTGAGGACATCGCCGCTCTTATGCTTCTTGTAGAGGCGCCTTGGCGTAGACGGCGAGGCTGCACCAGACTCTCTTGACGAAGCAGAATCGGAGGAATTGCATTCCGCTGTCTCCACGTTGGAATTCATAACGGAAAAGAAAAGACGACTTCGGATTTTTCAAAACGCGAATCGCAGGGGGTTTCAAAACCCGAAACGCATGTTTTTTTTAACAAACGCAGCAAATGCACATAATGTACCTAATTTGTGTTGGAAGGTTATCAAGCTAAAACCAACAACCATATATGCATTACTTATAAAAGTTACAATTTTCGTTGCACTGAAGCCTTCTTTTTACTTCAACCTTCCGGAGCGAGTAATTTGCCTCGGCTAGGTGGCGCAAGCTGCCACCCGCTACAAGGTCTGTCTGTAGTCAATATCTATCCATTAAAGCAGAAGGGGCGTTTTCAGCGAACTATTTTCTCGACTGCGGAGGCGTCTGAAGCGGGCGCATCACGCTTATGGGGAGGAGCTTCTACTACCTTCTTAACTTGTAACCGACTATAGTTAACGCCTGAAATACCATCCCTGGCTTTTATAAAGCATTAAAAAATATTCCTGATATCAGTTAATAATTACCAAGTTTTAAATGTTACCATCTAATGTGTGGTTAGCAAATAAATGATACACGAGCGCTCTGGACTGTATTTGAGCCCCAAGAGAGCTAAAGCTGGCGGCGTCCGCCGCAATGTCGCCGATGGCGAGCGCCAGCGACGCACTTACTATTTCGGAAGATTGGGTGAGATATCTAGAAAGCATCGTACCAGCAAATATTGTCGGAAGAAGTATAATTCGGGGCCAGAGCTGTCGATAAAACTATCACGGCACGTCGTGGAAGCCAACGCTATGGTGTACTAGAATATACTGCCAACGCTCGGCGAGCTCGGCGAGCGCGGCAGCGGCCATTGGAATGTCGGTGCCGATGAGACTTTTGGTATGTCTCTCTTACTTGAAATCGTGTGAAACGTTCTGATAACCATTTCTTTACTCTGAAAATTAAAAAAAAAGTTCGTTTTATTTTGTGTTAAACGTTAGTAAAAAATAAAAAGTGTTCATATAATTATTTGCCTCACTTTTTAATAAAAGTAATGCGACATCAATTTTGGTTTCGTTTCAATTTCAACTGGGATCTAAAGTTAGGGTTGTTAGGCCCATGTACCGTGTAACACCGAACAGCAGTTAAGAGATGGTAATGGTCGTTGAAACGGCCCATGTAACAGGGGTATAAGAACGGGTGTCATAAACAGAATAATAACCAATTTCTTTTTATTACTCCTAGCTTTTGTTTTTATTACTGGATGAGTGAAATCGATTACAACCGTCCTGAATAGCAAGCAAACTTAGTGGATTTTGTACAACAGTCCCTTAGATAATCAAACTAATACGATGAGAAAAAAAGTAACATACAGACAAAAGTAGTTTCTTTTTTTTATTAAACATGCTCAATGACACAGGCAGGCAACTTTTACAGCATAACAGACGCTAACAATGAGTGCTGTAATTTCAACCCGCAATCATTATTTCCGGCTTCAATACCAACTCGGAGTCAAAATACAGGTCAAGCACCTGGCATGATGGAAGGTGAGCAGGTTTCACAAGTCTCTGGTCCGCTGGCTTGCAAACGAGGTATGAGCAGCGGTGTGGCTGAAACCTCAAAGTTCTCAGCACAGTGACGAGAATGAAGGCACTGCCACAGTACACATAGAGTCCTGCAATCTGACCAAAAAGAGGGTGGAGGTCTTTCTCTAGGATAACCACATCCAGTGTTTTGTATGTGGTATGCTGCACGGTCACGGAACCAACCTCCCACACAGGCACACCGACAGAGAAGGTTCCACGCACACATGGGGCTAAGTCTTCATATTTAACAGGCTTGCACTTTGTTGTTTGGATTGCATCATCCAACTCGAAGTCGGCTAGCTCGTAGCTCTGTAGCAGCTGATGCCGCTCTGCAACTGACTTGCAGATGTTCCGGAAGTTTTGGTTGCGCGATGCGATAGCCTTGATATACTGGTGCTTGGCCTCATAGCGCTTGCACCAATATTGCTTAAGGGGACCTAGTTCATTGATCAGCCTTGGAAAGTGCACCATAAAGTGCAGCTTTGGGATCATCTTGTTAGGATAAAGCAAGACAAAAGCATGCAAGAAGTGCCTGATTTCATCTTGAAGGCATGCAAGATGATCTTTAGGAAGCTCGTCGGCAAATGTCAAGTCTACAATTGTCCTAAGCCTGAGGTAAACATCCCAGTGCTCATTGAGTTCTGGAACGATGTCTCCGAACATAAGAGAAAAAAAGTTGAATAAACACCATTTCTGGGATGCAGTCCCCTTGCATGCGCTTTCTCCGTTCACGAAGGATTTGCCCAGTGCCTCAGGCCTGTTTTTCCTATCGTGCAGACCAAAATCAAATGACGTGATTCTGTCTAGATACGAGTACTGCAGGACCTTAGTGTTGATGAGTCCTTGTAACACCTGTCGCAGCACATGAGGGACTGACCCTTCAAGGAAATCATGCATTAGGTCAGGAGGAAGCTGCAAAGTGACGTCAAAGTATCCAATGCCTAGCAGAGGTGACTCACTTTTTACCCCATAAAGTGCAGTACTCAGGGGCTGATTCACCTTTGCGCTCGCAACGTGGCTTCTGTGCAAAACTGCACTTCGAATTTGAACATCTTTTTCGTGAAAAATGGTGCTCAACTTTGAGACAGGAATGGTGCAAAATCTGCATGGACGCCCTCTGCTGAAACAGCAGGTGTACACACCTAGCCGATTCATAGACAGGTTATCACCACTGAAGGCGACAACGACTGCAGTGACTCTTAGAGTAGTAGCACACTTGTCGACAGTGAAACCAATCCGTTCTAAATCGAACATTGATTGATTGATTGATTGATTGGGGTTTAATGGCGCAGCAGCGACCAAGGCTATAATGCGCCAACAACTAGGACTATTGCCGAAATCAAGGTTAAAGAGAAGAAAGAGCTATAGTAGCTTGTAATTTAATAAAACAATGATCATGAAAGTAAAAGCACATAAGATGTGGCAATGAATACGACGAACTATTAAAATTATAGCTGGTCCAGGAGTCTTATATCCTTAAGAAAGTTGAAAACACACTTGTGTGGAATCAACGGGTCATCGCTGAGTAAAAGGGCGAGATGTAATGGTGTATGCTCTTGGTAGACCTTAGCAAAGTGTCTGTGGCGTTCTTGGTCATACAAAGGGCATACAAGTAAGATATGCAGAATGCTCAACGGAATGTGGCAGTTTTCACACTCCGGAGCATCCTCCCCACGCAAAAGATGCCCATGGGTAAGACGGGTATGACCGATTCGCAGTCGGCACAAAACCACCTCATAAAAACGCTCGCGGTGTCGTGCACTCTTCCATTCCTGAAGTAGTGGTTTTACTGCATGCAACTTATTGTTTATTTCTCGGTCTCATTCCTCTTGCCACTTGCGTCTTATGGAAAATTTCAGAACATGTCTATAATCTCTGTAAGGTATTTTCCACAGGTCGACTTCTCGATCCTTAGCAGTACTTGCTGCTCTGTCAGCATCCTCATTTCCGGCAATTCCGACATGTGAAGGAACCCAGCATAATATTATTTTCTTCTTCCGTTTTGTGGCTGAAATTAGCCTGTTCCTTATTTCTATTACAAGTGGATTGCGATCATCTCCCACTCTGGCAAGAGCTCGTAAAGCACTAAGTGAGTCGGTGTAAACAATTGACTCTTGAAGCTTTTGTTTGAGGATCTTATCTGTGGCGAGGAGTAAGCCATAAAGCTCTGCCGTCAAACTACAGGCACTGTCATTAATTCTCCGGACAAGCTGCATCCCAGGCCCGATCACTCCGCAGCCCACAGAGGAATCTGTTTTACTACCATCAGTGTAGAAACTTGTAAAGCCGTGATACTGGTCTTGGAGTTCAAGGAATTCTTGCCTCAGGACTTCCCGAGGAGTGTCTTTTTTGTTGAATTTTGTTAGCTCCAGTTCGCACTGCATGGGAACTAGATCCCAAGGGGCTGCCGAACTCATGCACTGTACAACTGGAGGCAACACGTCCAGTCCTACAGACTCTGCAAAATTGCGAACCCTCATGGCAAGAGGTGGAACAACTGAAGGCTTGTTACTGAAAGTTCGCTCATAGCGTATTTGTTCCATGCAGTGTAAGGTTGGATGGTTAGGAACCGATCTTATTCGAATAAAATACGTGAAGCCCAGTTCATCTCTTCTTTTCTCCAGAGAGAGCTCGTTTGCTTCTGCGTATAGGCTGAGGACAGGAGATGTGCGAAAAGCCCCGGTAGCAAGCCGCAGCCCCTGATGATGGACAGGGTCCAGCATTTTGAGAACCGATGTCCGGGAAGAGCCATACACCATACAACCGTAATCAAGTCGGGATCGAACGACCGACCGATAGATACGTAAGAGACAAAGACGGTCAGCACCCCAGGACACATGCGACAGGACCTTAAGTATATTAAGTGATTTAAAATACTTCATCTTCAGGCTCTTGACATGCGGAACAAAAGTCAATTTAGAATCAAATATAAGACCTAAAAACTTGTGTTCAGTTTTCACTGGGATAGGAACATCATACATAGTCAAAGAAGGTTCGTACAAAACTCCGCGGCGAAGCGAGAAACTCACACAGACGGTCTTCTCAGGAGAAAATTTAAAACCGTTGACATCAGCCCATTTGACCAAGTTGTTGATTGTGAGCTGGAGCCGACGTTCACATATGGATGGATTACAAGATGATACAGACATCTGCAGATCATCGATGTAGAGATTGAATTCATCTTCACAATAAAAAGAGTGACGCTTAGTACACCACCTTGAGGAACTCCATTTTGCTGCGAAAATTCTCTTGAAAAAGTTGTCCCAAGCTTCACGCGAAAAGTCCGGTTTTGGAGATAACTCTGAATGGCACTTAACATTCGGCCCTGCACACCAAGGCTAAACAGATCCTGCAGTATGCCATGGCGCCAGGCTGTATCAAATGCCTTTTCCAAGTCAAAAAAGACAGAGATACAATGCTGCTTATTTACAAATGCCTCTCGCACAACAGTCTCAAAGCGAACTAGGTGGTCGACCGTGGATCGTCCTGAACGAAAGCCACATTGGTACCTGTCAAGAAGATTATTTCTCTCCAAATAAAACATCAGCCTTCTGTTAATCATTCTTTCTAATGTCTTCGAAAGACAGCTAGTCAGTGCAATAGGCCTGAATCTGGAGGCGCAGGTAGGGTCTTTTCCTGGCTTTAAAAGGGGGATAATGACGGCAGCCTTCCAGGACAATGGGAAAAGACCCTCGACCCAAATTCGGTTGAAAAGATACAAGATGAGCTCTACAGTAGATGGATGAAGGTGCTGAAGCATTTGGTAGTGAATACCGTCCGGTCCAGGGGCAGTCTGTCTGGACGAATCAAGAGCCATCTGCAGTTCGTGCAGCATAAAAAGAGAGTTATATGGCTCTTGCAAACCACCGGTCGTAGGCACAATCTTTTTTTCTGCATGTAGCTTATGCCGCCTAAATGATTGCGTATAGTGTTCGGAACTAGAAACAAATTCAAAGTGCTCACCAAGAATGTCAGCCTGTTCGTCAAGGCTTGCAGGACATATTCCATTTCGGCACAAGAGTGGGACAGAGAAAGCACCGTAGGAACCCTCAATTTTATGCACGCGGTCCCAAACTTCCTTTATAGATGCACTGCTATTAATTGAAGAGGCATATCCTCTAAAGCTTTGCCGCTTGGCTTGCCTTCGAATAAACCTTGCCTGTGCCCATTTTCTTTTAAAACCAATAGGATTACTTGGAGTAGGGTAACGCCTAAAGATACCCCATGGACGATTCTGTTCCTTTTTTGCCTGGCGGCAGTCTTTATTCCACCACGCCTTTGGCCTTTTCGGAAGATGCGAGGACGTCATGAGGAATGGCGAGGATTGCGGCCTGTAATATGTGTCGAGTGATATGCAGAGTGACATCATCGATGGAAAGATCATCAAGTGATGAACAAGCTAAAACTGAAGAGTCTGTGAATGTTGCCCAGTCAGCCCTCTCAAACTTCCAACGAGGGGTACGCGTTTGAAGACCAGCAGGAGGACTGTTAAACTCTAAAATAATATGAAAATGGTCACTTCCATATGGGTTTGGGATGACCCTCCATGAAAACAGCGAGTATAGTGAAGGATGGCAGATAGAAAAGTGCGTGGCTTCTTTAGTGTTAAGTAAGCACAATCCCGTGGAAAGAAGAAAACGTTCAACAAGTGCTCCTCTAGCATCCCGTCTGCCACTCCCCCACAATGGGTTGTGTGCATTAAAATCGCCTAAAATTAAGTATGAAGCCGGGAGCTGACTAACAAGATCCTCTAGCTCTTCATACTGCAGCTGGTATCCCGGTGATATGTACACTGAACAAACGGTAATCACCCGGTCTAGCAGTATCCGGGCAGCCACAGCCTCGAGAGTGGTGTATAGGGCCACTTCGGCAGATGGGGTTGTGCGCTGGGCAACTACAGCAGCACCACCAGATGCCACAGAGGAGTGCAACCTATCTTTTCTAAACACTTGATAATGGCGCAGTACATTTAACCTAGTTTCTTTAAGATGCGTCTCCTGCAGACAGAAGGCAACAGGGCGGTGTTCGTCTAATAAAAAAGTGACATCATCATAATTACAAAAAAGCCCGCGGCAATTCCACTGCATAAATGTAAATTTAGCCATTATTCTAAAAAAAGTTAAAAGCTTAGTAGATCAGTACAAGTAGTAAGGTACAAGTAAAAGTAAAAGTAAAAACGTCAACTCTGCCGTGCAGGGCAAAAACAATGTACAGCATCACTTTGGAGGGATGACAGGTTTTTTGCTTTTGTATTTATTTTTAGAAGTCTGCCACTCCATGTCGTCTTGCTCAGACGCATGAGTGGAGACTTCCGTTCCCTCATCCATAGCCTCTGCTTCCTGGAGCGAGGCCTTTGCTGCAGGTTTGGGCAGGCTCAGAGAATGGGTCGCCATGCCCCGTCCACGACCAGACCCCGCCAAAGGGGCAGAGGAGGTGCTGGGCGGGGTGTCGCCCGAGTTCACCCGTTCCTGCACCCTTGGCGCTGCAGGAGCGGCACGAGGGCCATGCCGCTCCTTCGAAGATGCTCTCTCCAGGGAGTGTGGGCGAGAGTGTCGACCCTTCTCCCTGGAAGGAGATCGCGGAGGAGGGACGGTTGCGGCAGCCACCGGCCCATCCTGAGTTTGGGAAACAGCCTGAGAAGATACAGGCTGTTGCCCTGTTGGAGCGCGAGGGTTCGCACTCTGGCTGGGAGGGTCCGCAGACCGCCCAGCCGAGATTGCATGCCCCGGAAGCTGAATTTTCAGCTGGGGCGTGGGGGACTGCCGTGGCTTCCCATAGTCCAGAAAGGACGTCTGGGTTGCCACTGCCACTTTCAGTGGTGCAGGTCCCCGCTGCACCACCTGCGCATAGCCACCTTTGCGAAAGAACGCAAAGCGACGGCGCGCTTCCGGGTAAGAGAGGTTTTCTTTGACCTTCAAGGTTAGCACTTCTTTTTCTTCTTTCCATGTCTTGCATGATCGAGAGTACGCTGGGTGTGGATCACTGCAGTTCACGCAATGGGTTTCATTGGAGCAAGACTCTGCAGAATGGTCATATTTCCCACACTTGGCACAAGTGGCCTTACCACGGCAGTTCTGAGAGCCGTGGCCAAACCTCTGGCATTTAAAACACCTTCGAGGATTAGGCACATAGGGCCTAACCCTGAACTGGAGATAGCCAGCCCTAACAGTCTCGTGAAGTGTGGTGGATTCAAAGGTTAAGACAATGTGTTTAGTTTTCCGCTCTTGACCGTCCCGACGCATGGAGATGCGCCTCGCAGCTACAACTCCTTAGTCAGAGAGCCCTTCAAGTATTTCAGTGTCGGAAGTCTCGATTAGGCCATCCTCAGAGATTACGCCCTGAATCGTATTGAGTGTACGATGGGGTGAAACGGTCACTTTGTAATCAGACACAGAGTTCAACGCAAGGAGTGCTGTACTCTGCTGCCTGGATTCAATTTCCACAAGAAGGTCACCTGAGGGCATCTTTTTAGCTTTAAAGTTCTTACCGACCACACTTTCTAGCACTTTCGCAACAAGAAAGGGGGACATCTTGGAGAGTGGAATGTAATCTTCGGAGTGCATAACCAAAAATTTGGGGAACGCAGGAGGAGATGGGGTCGTGTCTTTTCTAGGGACTTCGGTGCGGACCCTTTTCAGGGCCCAATCAGAGGAAGGTTTAGCTTGAGAACCCATAAAGATGGGAAAAGGATTCAGTGCCCGGGTGCACCGCCCACCACGGAGCCCAACAAGGGGGTAGGTAATGTGCCATAGCAAGATGGGCTTGGCTGACACAATTACTCTACCAGTGCTGCCCGGGCACTATACCCTAGTGTGGTTGCAGGGACAGGACCTGTTTCCACTCAAGGTTGGCCCTTGCCGCCTAAGGAGGTGAAAAAGGAAGGAAGAGAGTGTAGGAGAAAAGAGAAAGAGGTGGGAGGAAAAGTGAAAGAAGGAAGAAGAGGGTAGAAGAGGCGACTGACTGAATCATCCTGGTCGGCCAAGCCAGGACACCCGTCTACGAGAAGCAGGGGCAGAAGCGGTGTATTGCCTCACCCGGGGGGCCCGAAGGGTCCAAACAAACCCCGGGCTCAGCTCAACCACCAGGGTCCCCTTTTCCCCGGACACGGGTTAAGCCACGCACAGCCAGGCGTGGGCGGGCGAACCCACATGGCTCGGGGTTCGTAGTGACGCCACTCACCAAGCACCTACTATAAAGTAGGTGCCCCCTGCGTGCGGGTATGGTGGCCCACGTGGCTGGGGTCCGTGGTGACGCTACTCACCAAGCACCTAGCACCTAAGGTGCAGGCGCCCCCTGCGGGGCTCGGGGTCCGTGGAGACGCCACTCTCCAAACACCTGCTTTCACAGGGGCCCCCTGCGGGGTAAATCGAACGCGTCAACTAGGAGCGGTTCCAAGATGGCATCAATACCGTGGTTTACGACAAGTTTGTAACGTGCAATAATTGCTACATGGATGGTGCGAAGCTGCGACCTGTAGCGCGCATGAATGTTTAGCACGCTGAAATAAACAACCAGCAGCTTGTGCACACCCCGTTTTGATCCTAGTGTGTTGGCGATTTCTACCTCGTCACTGTACAGAACGAGAAACAGTGTGAACTGACACCCATCCTGCAAGGGTGTCGACAGTCTCTCCTTGTACACCAGGCCATCACGGAACGTGCGCAGGAGTGGCGATGAATGCACAGTTGACACATCATTGTCGAGATGGTCGCAGAAACTGTGCGACAACATTAAATTTCGCAAGACACTGGTTATAGGCACATACTGAAACGTATCTCCACTATTCAACACATGTTGTTCTGGTTTTACATACGGGAGGTGTTGTTTGGCGAACTTCTCCCTCTGATACTTGCTTTTTACGTCTTGAAATACGTCATCAAGGAAGTCACAAGCAAGCAGCATGCTCAGCTCACTCTCTTCAGTCGATCCAACGCCAATGTTCTGTTGTATCTGAGCTGCGAATACTCGGAACATGTCGACGACGGTCACTTTGAAGTCGTTGAAGATGCTCTCCGTTGTAGAGTGCGGCAACTTGTGCACCTCAGCCACGCGGAAAAAAAGCAAACACAACTGCTTCTTCATTCGCTTTGTAGCATCGTGGATCGTACCAGAAGTGGGATCTTGCCTGTCGCCGGTGTCAGTCGCTTGAAAGCCCGAGCTAAGCGTTTCAGCATTGCCGAAAGCACTTTGCTCGTTAGCATCGTTGTTTACTGAAACGCCTGGTGGAGCAGGCGTATCACGATCACCTTGTTCGATGTCGATGGCTTGACCGGGAGTGTCGAGATCCATGTAGTCTCTATGGCTTCGGTAGAGATGCCTCCTGTACGACTCATACTCCCGGTATGTCCTTGCGCAGCCTTCCACACCACACATAACAGAAAAATTGCGCTCATGGCGATGATCTTTGATATGCCAGACAACTTTGCAAAATCTCGAAGACGAAAACGGACAGCGCGGACATGCGTGCTCCATGCTCACGCCACAACTACTCCAAAGTTGACTGTTGACTTGGATTGGCTTCAAAGTGAACGAATAGAAAAAAAAATACACGATTATCATTTTATACACTATAAAATAAATGTATGTCTTTCATTACCTCGTTGACATTTTGTTTAACCATAAATATTTATTGTAATATAGTTTTATAAGTAAAACTTGGTATATTATTGACAACCTTTGGTAGATGGCGCGAGCTACCACCATAACTTTGGTATCGTGCATTGCGCGTACGCTCGTACATCCGGCCATCGTATCAAGAGCAAGTGCGGTGCCGCCCACTGGGTTTGTTTTCCGGCGCGCCAACGATTCTACGGTATCTGCGACCGATCTCCTCTTTGCGGTGCAATGTCCCTTTCCTCGACCCAGTGTCTGGTGATCTGGAAGGAGAGGAACAAGCTACTAGATGTACAGGGCGACAGAATGAAACCAGATGTGATTGCTGCACTTCTGGACACAGACTTTCGAGATGCCGCGCTCCGCGCGCGAATTGAGGTAGGTTTCCTTCGGTTACTAGGGGCACCACTGATCTCTGACACTTTGTTGGATCGCGCATCCCCGCTTGGTCCTGCACCGGGCAATCGTGCATGCGGAAAATCGCGTTGCGTTGCAAAGGCTGGCGGCAGCGCGCTTAAGACGCGTTTTCTACTCGTTCGTCGCCATTCGTCGAAGAAGTGTCTTAAACCAATGTGAAAGCGGTGAAACTTGCCTTTGAGAACACGTGGAAATATTTTACGAAAGCGCAGCGCGGCAGGAAAAAAGGTACAAATCGTCGAAAGCATTTTCGCCTGTCTCGCGGCGTGATCAAAGCTTTTTTGACACGCTGAAGCGCTGTGTGTCTGTGCCTTCGCACGCTTGGATACCGATCAAGTCGAGACGCCTTGTGGACGTGTTTTGCTTGTGCAATGTGCGTGAAGCCTTACGTGCCTCTGGAGCAGCGTTTTACTTTACTCTGATGACCGTATTTGTAACTTGCGGCACTCGCGGCCCAGAAACGAGCTTGATCCAGTGGCCACGAAAAAAAAGGGGAGGAGGAGGAGGACGACGAGGGGGAGAGGAAGGGGATGTCCGGCGGCGATTTTTTTGTTTTGTTTGTTTTTGTGTATTAGACGCTTTTGAAATCAATGCAGTAGAAAAAAAAATCGTTATTTCTGTGCACCCCCCCCCCTTTCCTACCAAATACTTCCGACGCCCCTGGCTCCATGTTCAAAAGCGACGATGTGATTTGAACCCGTAAGGTTGGTTGCTCAACAGATTGCACACGACCATATGAGCCGCGTTGCAAAGATCTTCAATCTCGCCGTCTTGTACTTTTGCCTTCGAAAACCTTCCTTGCTCCACAGCGTTGCTCTATTTATGCTGTCATGTGATCTATTAGAGTAGATTTGGAACATAGCCATGGTTAATAGTGCATAAGAGCAACCGTACAGATTTATTTTTCCCCCTTAATTGATAGCAACTCGCCGGAACAACTGGACGATCCAGAACTCCGTGACCAAAAAATAATGCAAAGACATCTACGCGCGACATACCTTCAAAACTTTGCCGAGGCGTTGATTCTTGATCGGTATCCAAGCATGCGAAAGCACAGAGAGCAGCACTTCGGTGTGCCAAGGAAGCTTTGATCACGCCGTGAGACCGGCGACGACGGCGACACACTGCTACATACACTTCCCCGGGCCGCGAGCACCTCCTATCCCGATTGGTCCGAAAATCATTTGACAACATGACATTCGTGCCATTTGTGCTGTCATTGGCTGAGGCCCTCCGACAGTCGGAGAGCTATGCAGCGAATATCTGGCAAGCTCGTCGCATGCCGGAGCCGTATGAAGCCCCCGTCATACGCTCCAGTGCAAGGAAAACTGTCGTGTCCAACCGTAGTTCCTACAGTTGGCAACTCAGATCGGACAGTTTTGACGCGCATGTGTCTCGCGCTTTACTCCTGCTCCAAGCGCAGCAACTATACTCTGTTTCACCTTATGATGTACCGCAGGAAAGGCTACAAGCGCGAGCTCCTTGCTCTGGGCACATCTCGGCGGCACAAGCTCTCGTGACTTCAGAGCGGCTGCCAACGCTATGAGCTTGCGCTTCTAGCCTTCGCTGCGGTACAACATAAGGTGAAACGAAGTATGGACGGGTCATAGCGTACAAGAGCGCGACACACTGAAACTATGGATGAGCCGCATGCGTCACTTTCGACTGCACGCTTTGACGAAACCGGCATCTCGTGGATACGTGTGGCAGAAGCCGAAATTATTTCGAAGATAAATTGATTCAGGCCTTTGTGGAGCGGCAGAATGTGAAGTAGAGAAAAGGACGGTGACGTTAGAAAGTTTCTACAAATGTTTTAATATTCCTGAAAGGTTTAAAGACTCGCTTCAGGCACATATGCAGAAAGTTACTTTGGCCGATCTATTTATTAACCATGCATGCTGCTCAGATTTATATGAAAGACAACATTCTTCAACACGCTTGTCGATGCAGGAAACTGTCAGACTTGCCAGATGTTGCGTGGTTCCGTCTTGCAGCGCGAGACGGAACCCATCGGTGTGCTATGCTGATACCGGCACAACAGTGTTCAATAGATAGCACATCAATTAATTTCCTGGCGAGATGCATAAACAAAGCTTTTATGCCAGGCTAGTTGATGTTTTGGCTTTCTAATCGAAGTATCTTTATTTGCTGGGCCAAGTATTCTAAAAAAGGGCAGCGGTCCGACTGTCTTCTCATCACTCTTCTGTTGCTGTGCTATCCGCACGCTGTTTCCCTTTGCTCTTTTACAGTCTTCATTTTACAGGCATGCCATATGATGGTAGTACACTCTGAAGTGCTTGTAAGCTGAATCAGACATTTATAATTTTCAGGTTTACAATCCACGTTTTGAGACGTATGTGGACACTTCAAGTGAGCACACATTCTGCGATGGTGATAGAATCCGGCTTGTGGTCGATGAGAGCAACTTGTTGCTCCAAACTACGTAAGTAGCTTAGCTTCAAATTTTGCTTGAGGTGCTGCATTTTGGGTAGAGAGGAATCTTACAGTTACAGGGCACTAACCTCTGCATTTTTTCTTTCCAGTTCTAGCACAAATGAGGCGAATTCGCTGCTTGTGACTCCAGGCGAAAGCAACTCCCAGACTCAACGTGCTCGTTGTCACACAAGTGATTACGAGCTCCCACCCATTCCTTTCGACATTAAGGCAAGCATAGACAATGCAAAAGTAGGAGAGCTGGACAGTAAGACCAAATCTCGGATTGTGTCCTGGTTAACGACCCACTTGCGCACAATCGACCTGTAAGTACCAGTGTGCAGTATGGTGTTGTTTCAATAGACCTGTAACCTGTACAACACCTGCAGGTACCCGGGTCCTCTCTACGAGTCTGCAGCAAAAGCTCTGGAGCTCCAATACCCTTGCCTTAGGGACACCATCGGCACAGGCTGGGCAAGTGCAGACATTTTTTCGGTTGTGATGTGTCTTGTTTAGAGTGAAAGTGGCAGAGCTAGAATGTGATTAACTGTGTTTGTTAAGCGCGAAAGATCTGACAAGAGGTCATCATCGGCCAGATCTGTCGATGTTGTTCGTAAACACTCATCAAAATGACCAACATTGGAGCACGACCTACTGCATTCCTGACCTGCCCACAGAGGAGTGTGCCAGTGCGCACTTTGTAGTACAGCCCGCGGCCACTGAGTTTCGTGATGCTATGACTTCGTGGTGCCACACAAAGGTTGTTTTGTTTCAAAGGGTATCCACATATGTACCAATCGAAGGCGCACAAGGTGCGGCGGCGTTATCTGGTCCTGACCTGTTCTCCTTGCGGCATCTCGTCAGGCGCGTGAGCTTCATCAGCCAGTGGGCGCGTGACCGATTCGAATCGTCACTAGGGGCGCCAGCTGGCAGCACAGTACTGTTTATGGGTGATCCGAGAATGCGCCTTATTTCGATAATGCCACGGCGGGAGCAGTCGAAGCTGGAAAAATGCCCTTGCGCTTCCATATTCGAGAAACGCACTCTTTCGATCCAAGCAAACATGAGAGCGACGCGTCCTGCTGCAGTGCTACTAAGGGTTACTGCAGCCTGCCGACACCACGCTACGGTAGCTCTTCCTGAGAAACAGATATCGCCAGCCGTGCAGTGTGCAAACCGTGCGCTAGACAGGCCGCGGACCGCGTTTGGGTCACAGAAAAGCCTTTGCTAAGCACCCCCAATGCCAAAGTGAGGCACTTCATTGGCGACAGCATCTCCCATAAGGAGCCATTCTGTGGGCAGGTCAGGGGTACAGCAGGTGTGCACTGGAGATCCAGTGCTCGACTTG
>JABSTQ010003986.1:0-33069 GCA_013358835.2 Ixodes persulcatus
AGAACGTAAGTGGGCGAACGAGACGCCTCCGGGTTTTGCGTCACGCCTGCATTTCAAAAGTTAGACATACTGGTTCCCGACACCTGCACGATTGACGGCTCCGCCAGGGTATTTGATTGTTTATTGATACGGAGAAGAAGGGGAAGAGCGCAACGGCCCGCGGCCGTAGTGCGTTCTGGCTCGCGCTCTGGCGGGCAGTCCGATTGAAAATCCACCACTGAAAACCATCCCGTGTACGGAGTCGAAAACATGATAATCATCGAATGGGAGTGGACGTAGACGTATATTGATCCGATGCAAAGTTTCGCTTGATTCCTGAACGAATAATGCCGGCGTCCAAGTATACCTTTTTTCATATCAAATTGTTAGACAGAATTGTAGAGAAGATTGTGTGTTTCTTGAAGAAGATTTCGGCCCCTTCTATCCGGTCCGCTTTTCTATAGGCCTCAAATAACGCGGGCGAATCTTTCCTTTTGTCGCATCTCCACTTCTCCGCTTCCGCAAATTATGAATGTGTAGGTTGATCCAGCAGCTTAGAGCTCACTTTTTGAAAGGAACCGAATATAAAAACGGACCAGTACAAGCTGAACTATGCAAGACGCTTGAAGAGAGACTGTCGTAATGAAAATGAACTGCTCTAATGTGGTAAGTCGGGTCAGTCGGTTTATAATTTTTCCTCCCCTTTTGAAAGGCTTCAGAAAAACAAGAAACCAGGGCAAGCTGAGTGACGCAAGGCGCCTCGTATTGTTCAGGTTGTTCCAGTTTTTTATGTCGTTTCGGCGCCTCAAAACACAGTATTCCGTTTCTAAACGCTGTTTTTATTTTCGCAGAGAAATGAGACAAAAATACGTAATAATTTTTCACATCAGAGCAATGCAATGGAGACTTCAATTTCCAGCAAGCTGCTTTCTTCCATGCTTCCATGCCATTCTCCAAACCGCAAATGTTTGTGCACAGTGATTAAACTATTTACATCTAAATTAACATGCACTATAATTCTGATACTCTCTCTTAGACGCAGAATGTTAGTGCACATGATTTACCCCCAGCGTCTTGCCTTCTAATCGCGTGGGAGGAAAATGGAAATATCCCGGGCATGATTTGTGCAGAAGGCTAGATTCAATGGTCGCCTATTATTTCTACAAACTCCTTGACGGATTCACCACCATATACCCTAGAGTCCGTTCTCCAAGAAGCGAGGCTTTTGGTGGAAATTCGTTGCTCGGCCGCTAATCTTCGTAGTGGCGCGGAAAAAAAAAAAAAAAAGAGAGAGAAAGGGGGGGGATATATATATAATATATTTTTTTTTTTTCGATTGCGACATTTTTTGTTTAGCTATGCTTTTGTTTAGGGTGCTACATTATGGTGTAAGAAATTTTATGCACTTCCCACAAATATTTCATCGTCAGCGATATTTGTAAAGTATTACTCACTGCCTCGGGCGCTTTGACCTTACGCACTAGAGCGTCGCAGGAGCGAGTATTTCCGCAAAATAAATACGAGGACCTATTTCTCCCTTTGAATCGATCACTTCTGTGGCATCACGACGAACACACTTTCACCATGAAATCATAACAAATAGTGATTGATGATGAAAATGATTGGGTCCCAACAGTAGTGCCACATTATTTAGGTTGCGAATAAACTGGGCGTCGTTCAGCCGATGTGTTTACTTCCACGTTCAAATGTGTTGAGAATGAGTTGCCAAAAAGCCCTGTGTGCAGGCTGCTTCCTGGAGTGGCCTGATATCTCCCCAACTCGGGAAAGGGGGGGGGGGAGAAAAGAGTGGTTGTTGTGGGAAGGTGATAATATTTATTCTCACTCAGGAGAGTCGCCGGTCATTAAAAAGTCGTATCGCTCATAACGGGAAAGCCTTTGGGGCCACATTTATAGTAACTATGAGTAAAATGTGGTATACAGCTAGGTTACTGAGAAGCTGTGATAGTGCAAACGATGGGGCGTTGTGGAGGCGGGAGAAGCAAAGACCTATCTTACGACTGCGCCGTCTTCATTAGAAGCCAGAATTGTGGTTTGCTTCCTCTACCATCCTAACGCCAATCTTGTCCAATATTGGATAAATCCATTACAGCGTTGATCGCGCAAGCCGGCGCCAATATTTAAAGGCCTTTATCAACTTATAAAACAGTCATCAAGCAGAAGTAAGGAAAAATAAATATGCAAAATAGTGGAAACTGGGATGAACATCATACGAGACGAGATATATGTTTCGAACAGTAGTGAAGGGGTTAGGGAAAGCAACCTGATTTATATGTTTTAGAAAGAAATTGATTATCGATGATCTGAACCCTTTATTGCGCAAGCCAATCCTTGTGAAGACACGGTAATGGTTCCAGCAGCCGCGCAATGCCAGAGGGCGGCTGCTGGAACGACACCAGCATATCTCGGCCTCTCGATTTCTTCCGACCGAGCGGCCTCGGGCCTGCAGCTCATGGAAAAAAAGCGTTCGGTAGCGCTGACTTCCTCAGTTTTGCGTATTGAGCGAGCCCGCGTCAACGAGGGGAAGGCACCTGGAAGTCTGAAGGTCGTTGTCGCGCTCGCAGCTAGCCGCTCATTTTTGGGCTTTTTGAGGATTATCCCTACACGAAAAGCCGACAGGAAAGAAACCCCTGCCATCACGTGACTTTTAGGAGAGGGTGAGAAGAGAAGGGCCCGAGGGGCATTTTCCTACCTTGCGGAAAATGGTTCCGTAGGTCGGTCTTTAAGACGTATTTAACAAAAATGAATTTTAAATCTACCTTAGTGTTTGTATTTGAGGACCATGGAGCCGACTATAAAATTAAGTGTTAACATATTATTCAGCAAAAGACAGCCTGACATTTTTTTGAACTTCACAAATCACCTCTCAGACGTTCAGAATGACAAGTAAATAATACATTTTTGTTGTTGCTTGTGCTTTGACTCTTAGAGCACATCCGATTTTATAAATTGTGTTTCTAGTGGTTTTGTTGCAATGCTGCGATATTCCACAAGCAATTACGTCAATATATAAGAATTATTTGCTTTTCTTCCATTGAAGTTGCGTTTCATGACATATGAACCTTTCTTTTCCTTTCCGAATGTTGCTCTTGGAAGCGTAAGTTTTATAATCATGCTGCCAATATGTACTTTTCTCAACGAAACGAAATGGACCAGTGGAACTCGTGGCCCGGCGCAGATACAGTGACTGTAGCGATTACTAGATTAACCAAATGGCGCAGCCACGTGTTTACTCTAGGCTAGAGTAATCGTATATGCTAACGGTAGAGGTTACAGCAACTGTATACCCTCTTCAAGCGAATAATACGCAGTTACTCTAGCGAGACCATGCTCTGCGCTGGTTAATTTCGTTTCGTTGAACACTGTGCATCCCCATGCATTTGTGAACTTCACGGAAGGTAGCTATTTTGGCTCTCAAAAGTCCCAATGCTAACTCTAAACTTGATAAAAAAAATCGGTGCCTGCACGTAGCAAGGTTGAATTTTCCCAGACGTGCATTTTAGGAGTGCATTTTTCCTTAGGAATTCTCAAGACGTAGCTTCGTTTCTGTGAAAAATGACACCAACATACTTGCAAGAGTCAGCGATGGACGTTAACACAGACAGCTAATTTAACGATGGCTCGAATTTGTGGCGCCATCTCCCGATAGGCGCAGCGAGCAGATGACGAACCTGGTCGTCTGCCCGCGTCTGTAGAGCGCGTTCAGCAGATGTCGGTATGCGTCCGATTTATGAATTTTTCAGTGTCAAGCAGCTTTCGGGGTCACAGTGTAGATCCTTTGGCAGTTTAAAGTAGGTTTTATCCTGATTAAGATGGCAGCAGATATAGTCAACTAAACCTACACTCGTGCTCAATTTTGGGTAAGAATATTTCAATCGTTTCAATAATTCTTCCCACGGCATAAATCAAATAAATTATGCATGACAATTTCGCACGTCTTATTTACATCATGTTGTGTAAAAAAGTGGTTTACACCATGATTAGGAAAAGGCCTTGGGAGTCACAAAGAGGGACATTTTTAGATTTCTGTTTAGTTCAAAAAAAAAAAATGGGGGGGGGGGGGCAAGAAATAAAACCTGTGAATTCAATTTCTCTCTCAAGGTTATGTTTTTGCAAGAGACGTGTCCCATGTTTTATCCACAATGCTCGTTCAAGGTTGACCGAGACGTTTATTACTACAGAGGAAACAAAAAGTCCGGCAAGCAAGAAACGAAGTAAATTTTTCAAAGCCTCGTGCACGTTCAGACACCGATGCCATAGCTTTGGAAGCTTCCTGATTCTTCGGTGTAGAGAGACCTGGCTTGCCTGATTGTGGTCGGACGAGCATGTGCGTGCGGCTGAATTGTTCCTTGTTGTCAGCCTTTGCCAAACTGTTCCCACCATTCTTACACTGCCATCCATAACATCGTTTGTGTTTGCAATCTTCTCCAAATTTCAGGTGGATGAACTTTATCCTTCACGTATAATTCGACTATGCACCTCTGCTGCACTGCTAAAGACACATTGATCGCCGCCATTATATCTGGAACTGTTTCGCACGCGTCAAATACGTCATTCCGAATACGGAATATTAAAGGATTAAGGTAACGTTTCATGAAAGTTTAATTATGTTACACTTGTTCAGCAATTTCATTTAGAAACAAGTCCCTGCCAACCTTGAACGGCCCTTGTATTTAATTGTGACCTAAATACTACCGGAGTATTTTTTGTTACCGTGATCAATAGTGGAAAAATAAAAAAAAACTTAATTAAATTGTTCAGGTTCGATGTAACTCATAAAAAATGTTCTTCTCACATAAATTAGTGATATTACTGGAGTGCAATACCACATACCTGAAGGTAGTCCACGGTGCTGTTGATAAATGTCCAAAAGAGTATAAGCCCATTTGACGTCGCTATTGGGGCGCGAATCTTCAAACCAGGTTCAAGTGGCACTGAAAGTCATCCAAATCTGTAAGAATTCGCTGATATGGCTGACGTTTAAAGCATACATTTGCTCCTTGGGAAGCTTAAGAGTCCCGATGAAACGTGTAATCAGTAATTAAGGGCTTATTTTATTTTTAATCTTGATAGTTTTTGCGTAATCAATTAATCAATGGCTACCGCAGAACCAGATAATTATACTATATGTGTTACTATACTTGGGTACTTAATAGTGTGCCCAGCGGTATACTAGGCTACTGCACTAACGCTAACTTTTAAAATGCAGCCTTGCAAAACTTTTGTACAAGAGTGCTGTCAGACTGCAAATTTATTTGCGTGTTAATTATTTTGATTGAGATTACAGTCCGTTGCAACTCAAAAAGGTAGGGCGAAGGTAAGACGGGCTGGGGAGGAGGAAGCAGACGGAACGCTGAAGAAGAGAGGGGGAACCTCCTTTTCTCTTTAGCGTTCCGTCTGCTTCCTCCTGCCCGGCCCGTCTTACCCTCGCCCTACCTTCTTGAGTTGCAACGGACTATAGCTATACCTTACTTTAGTTACCTTAGTTAAATATTAGCGCTAAAACGAGAATTTGCTTTTATATTTTTTGCTATGAAATTTTTAATTAGATATTATCGCTGTATTTCTTCCATTATTTAGTAACTATTTAGCAAGTCATAGTCTACAATAGTCTCTTTTCAAGGTGGTGAATATGAAAGTTATTTTTAAGTTTTCATAAACAACTGAAACCAAATTTACATAAAATATATTGAAAGGCACAAATATTGTCATAATTTTTATTCAAAAAGAGAATTGTATTTAGATTTATTAAAATTAAAAAAAAATGTTTTTTTGCTATTTGAAGTTTGTCAACATGGGAAACCGTTTCTATTAGAGTTTAGCTGATATTTGCAAAATACATAAGGATTTGTTTCTGAGTCGTTACCATTCATCACGAAACTGCGACACCTCTTGCATGAATATATACTTCGGAACTACTTTATTTTTTGCCTTTTTAGGTGATGATAAGTTCTCATCTGTTTTCAGGAATGGCAGAATTGCGATCGGCCACATATTTGACCCTTTTAGCATCATTAAGTTTTATATAAAAAAAGGTATTTTCAACTCTTTCATATGTTATTTTTGTATACTGCATTTACGACCTTTATTGATTTGCCAACTACTAAAATACACAAAGAAAACTGACAAGGACGAGAAGAAACAATATATTGGAAAGCACCTTCAAGTGTTGCTGGCAACGGTAGTAGGGGGTGTAATTAGCGCATCACATGTTATATTTTTTAACTCTCTTCAGTTCCCTACTTTTATCGAATGTGGGATCAGTCAAGACATATGTGCGCGGCATCTGAAGAATATCAAAAGGGGATTAGTAACTACACAACATTTATGCTCACCTTCCGTCCACGTGCAAACTTTCGCCTTGGCAGGGGGGCCCAGCTCTGCACGGCCATCGATGCTTTCTATTCGGGCCCGAACTTCAATCTCAAAAACTGTGCCAGACCTGGCGTTGATTACATTGAGGTTGTTGTTATACGTGTAGTTTTCCCGGCAAAATGATGCTGATGAGCAATACCGAACCAGGAAACCATCATAATAGCTGGTGTTCTGATCAGCGAAGGTCCACGTTATCTGGAAGGAGCTCGTGTTGTTTGAAGCCACTCCAGTAATGACAGGTTCTGGAATGGCTGTAAAATATAATTTCAAGAATATAAATCACCACTAAAAATGTTTCTTACTGTTGAAGATTATTATTATTTTCACGTCTTCATCAAACAATAAATTAATACAAAATGTGTTTATGGGTTGAATACAAAAGCGCTATGCTCGAGTGTGCGGAAAAGCGTTACATGTGGGCCAGGGCAATATAAATCATGCGAAGCTAATTGTAGGCCTATAGAAGCATTAAGAAGATATCATACTTATAGGTAATTATATAGGTAATTATAATTAGGCCTAAATATTAGTAACAAGTAAGGTGAAGCATGCGGCTCAGCGGGAATCGAACCACAGATCGTGGGATCTGCAGTTCGACATTTTCTCTCGGCGCCACAAAAAGCAAGTAAAAGTGCTCGCAAGCAGCTGGACTAAGTATGACTCACAAGATCCTGCGGTATCATTGAGACCGTCGGCGAGCGCAACTGATTGTTGAATGATGAAGCGGTGCTCTTTACGTGATCTCACGACGTTATGAGGCGGATAATAACGCACCAACAAACAGCGCAGTGTACGAATGACGTCACGACTTCACATAACAGTAAATACACGGCACAGCAGGTGCGATAAAGCCCCTTCTTTCGCGGTTGCTTGAGTTACCACAAGGGGCTTCTCGCAATCAAAAAGCAATATCTCAAGACGCTACACGCATCATCGGAAGAACCGGAATCGGAGTACTTTACATAGGATCTACCTTCTGCTTCGCTCATTTCCGTTATTCAGCGCGCCTTAAGTGCCGAATACTCTCCGAGCGGCTTGGAAACAACCGGTCCGTGAGAACGAATGCGCATCGCGCATTTCACGCTGTCGCGATTTTGCGCTGCACCGAGGAAGAGGGCTACCGCTGGCTTACCGAGATACCGGATTCACCAAGTCAGCATGGACTACTGTCTCCGCTGTCTCGATGGGTTTCCACAACAAAAGATGGCGTCAGCCATGTATCGCTCAATTCAAAGGGGAAAACCCCGAAGCCCCGAGCCGCTCCACCTACGCAAAAGCTCTCGGTGCCAAGGCTATTGAATTTTTGCGGAGTAAGATGTGTTTTCTATGATGAAGTATTTTAAGAACCCGTGGAAACATCTAACTAAAGCATACTCCTCACACATTGCACTCCTGAACGAATTTAAACTTGCCTCGATGATTTTGATAGACCCGCTGAAAACACGAGTGTGCCGTGTGTGAAACGCGCTTACAACCGACCAGAGCTCCCCATAACTAAGGATAATTAGTCATATCGCACGCTTAAAATATATTTTGAACTTATTCTGGGCTTAACAAGATGACCTAGGCAAGCAAATTTATTTTTACAGGAACCTACACTAACGAAATTGAGTTCGATAATGGTACCCCTCGAGGACATCTTAGTAAAAAATTGAAGTATACTTCGTTCAATGGTTCTTTATAATTTTTTTCTCATGATTGAACAGGGCGCGAGAACACCACGCACACATATAATCACCATATCGAACATTCGCTTTAAAAACACCACCGGCCGTCTTTTAGATGGCTAATGGTTGAGGTGCAGTAATTTCAAAGTAGCTCATAATTATTGAAGCATAAACACATTGACCCCCAACTTGAGTTTGGTGCGTCACTCCTTGAGTTTGTCAAGTTTGTTTTGTTTTTGTGTTTGAGCAGTAGGATATATATGGTTTACTTTCTTCCGTTTTCTTACGGCGAGCAAGTGTTCTAAAATGATTATTTTGTGCATCGGGACGCAGAGAAGGGCAAGCCAATGAAAGGGAAGAAGAGAGGACGCGCAAAAACCACGCTATGACAACGCAGCCAGGCTTGCGTCATCATTGGTCGAGGTCAGGGGGAGACAAACGCACGTGGGCGCATTTGGGGGCAAACAAACGCACAAGGTGTGCAAGGAGCAGAAGAACTTGCACGCCGTGTTAAAATTTACATTTTATAAAATGATGGGCATACTTCTACTGCTCACAAATTCCGTAAGAATAGTAAAAATATGACAACAACCTACCTATAGGTCGTGTAGTGGCCCATGTGGTTATTGCGCCGCTGCACCCACTAAGAGAACAGGCCTCCACTTTCACTGTGCAGTTTTTGGACGGAGGGAGTTTTTCCACGATAGCGTTCCGCGTAAAAGATTGCGTGCCTCCTCCGCCGAGAAGGATGGGTGCCTGATTTATCGTGGGTCTCAGTGAGGTTTATAGAATGGCACAATAAGTACCATACACAACAACACTACATATACAACAGTAACAAAACAAATAACCGTTTTTTAGTGACCCCATGGCTACATGACTTAAATTTCAGCATAATGAGTAATTAAATTTTTACATACAAACTCGACCACATTGATAATCACAGAGTAACACAATAAACAAATTTATTTGATAGGTAGCGGATGGTATTAAAAATACATTTATTAATTTTTCTCTGAATGTCATATGTAGATGAGCGTGACTGATTCATTGTATTATTTAAGCGCCTTTAACATGCACTCTTAAAGATATCCCTTTTAAAGTGAGCCGACCGTCCTAACGTAACCAAAGCAGGAGTTTTACGTCGTTCACCTTGTTTCTACACTATAGAGTCCAATGAAACCTTTGACATAAAATTGGGAATTCATAATTTTTCTGTGTTTTTTAACGCCATTAAAGTTCCAAACTACCGGCATTTGTATCATTTCAATTGTCGGTTTTAGTTGAGATAATGATATTTTAATGTTCATTATTCATATGAACAACTGTTTTATAATATCCCCAAAAAGGGATGACTGGATTAGAAAATTAGTAACTATGCGCATAAAAATACAAATTAATAAAATTAAGTTTGATAGCTATGGTAGAGGGGCTTAGATGACACACCAATGATAATTTATTGGCGCACGAAGGTTATCTATGCATCCTTTAATTATATTATAAACTTTAAAATAAGCAGCGGGTTAGTGTTGTTTTTATGGTATAAACAAAACGAATAAGGACGACTAAGGAAAAGGGCCGAGAAGATCGAATACTGAATGGCAGGCTATAATTTATACTTACAAGCAAAATTACGTACATATTTAACAAAAACAAATAAACAGTTTTGTAGAGATGGTTATCAAAGGTATTCGATAACAAAGATGAGGCAAACTCATAAATATTGCAAATAGGTCAATTGTTTTCGATTGCCAGTGTGTTTGCCACATTGTACAAACCACCCCCAGTTTTTGAAGAGGAGAAGCTTACAACGCCGGCCAGTGCTCAACATGTTACAAATAGCAATGGGAATTTATAACGAGTGCAATATATATATATATGTTGAAAATATCTGTCCTTGTCTATTATACTTCAAATTAGAAAGATGTGCCTCCAACCAGTCCCCGTCCTGCAATTGGTTTAGGTGTCTAACTGGGTAAATTAAAAAAAAAATAAAGCAATCGCGATTCAAGCGCATTTCTTGTTTTCTGAGGGTCTAAAAAAAGAACCTTTAGTATATATTGCTTTGATAAATTGAGAGGTATAATTGTGCCCATAATTTTCCCTGAATTTTTAAGCTTAACTACAAAGTCAAATCAGAACCAGACCATTTGTCCAAAGAAAGAATCTGGGTTCGCCCTCTAAACAAATAATCAATAATCAAAATCAAATAAAGCTTTACCGGCTTTAATAAACGACAAACTAAATTTGATTTCAGACAAAGTGTACTTACACTTTGGTATCGGTAACCACTGCAAAAATTTGGAGGTTCCCTTGAAGCACGAAAATGTGGATTCTCATTGCAACAGCTCACATTGATCTGAAATATCACAGGGAGAACTCTCAATGTTTGACCAATTCTATGAGGAGAACTATAAAAATGTTTTATGCTTAAAGAAACCTGGTGGGAAAACTTCCTAGATAAAAATTCCCAGTATTCATTTAACACACATCGCATTTGCGTAATTGTTCTTCTAATAGCCGCCTAATGAGAAAATATAGCAAAAACCCGGCCGATTTCTAAACTTCTTGCAAAAGTAAACGGAAATCTAGTAATATGAATTGCTATTACTTCAACATGTAATATTTTGCGTCTAAAGTGACAAAAAAATTTTAACTAAAAGCTCATTTCCAGAACCTTGACAGCCCACAGTGCACTGAACAAGAGCAACTGAATTATTAGCCTGTTCGTTTTGGCTTGCATAAATTCAAGTTTTACTAATAACATCATGGTGTTAACTAATCACATGTGCTTATATCTCGATAGTTTTAATTCACTGTTCTTTTATAATACTGAAACATCTAGGACATGACTTAAGGCTCTTAAATGGTAAGTTCAACAGCTTCTAAATCCGACGACTATATAATGCATTGTTCTTCCCGGTGCAATTCTGGTCATCGCACCGATGAGATACGTGTCGCAACACAAATGTCTGCCGACGTATCGATTGTAAAGCGCGGTCCAAACCAAAGCCCAATTGTGAAATGCGGGTCCCGGAAACCGCAAAGTTCTTGCAAGCCACGTGACGTCAGCACTTGCGTATTGCGGCTTCCGGTAGGGTAGCTGCATCCGGAGTCGGTTGTGGGGAACGTCAGAGAACCGGAAACGGTTGGGTGGCTTTCCACCTTTTCACCCCGTCCCCTCCTCGACTACCTCGATGCATTCAAGGTCACTCCAAAAGTGCTCCGAAGACCCCCTTCTCCTTTCGCGTTGAGTCGCTGGTGAGGGAGACACGCCACGCGGCAAGGGGCTGGCTCGACTATAGTAAGTTACAGGTCAAGAAGTAGCGGCAAATGCCCCTCAAAGCGATTCATATATCCCTCCACCACCTCCGCATCCAGTAGCGTCCCATCGTTTCCGTGACGTCGCGGTTGACGCGCAAAGAGGGTCTTGCCTTCCCGTAAATATTTTCCTTATCTTTCAACTTTGACTTAGTGTTGTGGAAGCCACGAAAGGGAGATTAGAGTTTTCCCCTCCGATGAAGACAAATACGACTTTTGGGGGTTAGGTTCCCCCTCCGATGGATACAAAGGCCAATTTCAGGGGCTTGGTTGCCTCTCCGATGAATACAAAGGTCGCTTTCTTAAAAAAAGAGTGGGTCGAAGACATGTTGGCATCACTCTGTAGACAATATCTATCCATTGAAGCAGAACAAGGGGCGTTTCCAGTGAACTATTCTTTCGACTGCGGAAGGATTATAAACGGGCTTGTGGGAGGAGCTTCTCCTGCCTTCTTGACTTGTAACCGACTATGGCTAGCACCCACACCAAACCGTACGCTTTCATCTCACAACAGGTAGCGTAAATCACAGCATTCGCGGTTTTTGAGACACGCAACCCGGAATTCGGTTTGGTTTGATCTGGCCTTGACCGGGAACAACTCGAGTGCTTACGGAGTGCATGTGTCTAAAGGATCTTTCACACAGCGCAGCGCCTCCCCATTGGCGCGTCGTAAGGGTCGCCGTAGTCCCAGCTCGACAGAAGCAGTCTTAGCGCACTCAAAAGCAACTATGTGACCGAGCCCTAATTCCCGAGATGCGTTCGACTATCGCAACCCTGGGGTGATTCTCGTGTCTACTTCAGCATTGTTATCCCCATGACTATATCAGCAAGCTTAATGGAAGAGACATTAAGCGAGATAGTTACCTCCTGTACTCAAAATGTCCCAGCAACAATAAAGATGATAATCTTTCATGACACCTTTAAAGCATTGTTCAGGCACCCAACCACAAAGAGAAAGAAGAAATTTGAATTCCCGCGTAATACACGATACATATGCTAAACAACAACGAGTGCCTTCAACCTGTAGCTAAAAGGCTCTTGAGTTAAAAACAAACGAACATATTAATTCAAACTAATGGTTTAGGGTTCTTCGCATTTTCTGTCCATTTATGCAGTTCCTTGGATCCTCCAGGTAAAATCTTAACATGATATTTTTAAGTTATAACACACGTGCAGTCGCGAACAATATAAAAACAAAGCCGAGGCGAGCGTGTGGTTTCGGAGGCCTGCAGCGCTTTTGATCAGAAGAAAGCTCAATCATTATCAAAGTTTCAGCGGCTGTTCTATTTTTGTCGTCACTCTCTTGCTTCTAACTGTCGCTGATTTCATGCTGATGTAAGTGCCGAATGTACAAATGTAGAGGCGTTCCCCGAGAGAAAAAAAAATGAAGCGTGGTTTAAATGACCGCGTTGGCTGCTTGAGTGCTCAGTTTTTGAGTGTTTGATAATGAGTTCGTGGGATAAATGATGATAAACTGTTTTTATTAATTTTCACCGAGCACTACCAGTATTGTTGTGTACTCAGAAATCGTATGCCGAACAAGCGGGAGTACAGAAAAAAATCGAACAGCCGCTAAAATTCAGTTTTTTCTCACAATAGTTTTAAAAATAGCTCAGCTTTTTCCCGCTACATAGCAATGGAGGTCT
This sequence comes from Ixodes persulcatus, assembly GCA_013358835.2. Classification (NCBI taxonomy): domain Eukaryota; kingdom Metazoa; phylum Arthropoda; class Arachnida; order Ixodida; family Ixodidae; genus Ixodes; species Ixodes persulcatus. Next base: position 13,007 of record JABSTQ010003986.1, read on the forward strand.
TTAGAGCCACGCGCTCGCGTGAGCATTTTCATATCCTCTGCGACTGTACTGTTTATGTCAGGCGACAACAATAACAAACTTAATTTTTTAACGTCCAACACAGGTCATCATTGGATGTTTACGTTCTCATATATAATATTCGCAGGCATCTTGAGTCGCAACAACCAATTCTACATAAACTCAGGTTTTATCCTTTCGGATTACCTTGAGAGCGCAATTTGGTCGCTGCACTAACACGTGATGAAACGTTTTTCTTTACTCGAACGAATGAATCGCCCAATCATAAATTTGCAAGATAATGGTATGTTTAATCCCAAATGAGGCGTCCATAAGAGATCACATATTTCCCATTATGCCTATATGAAGCCCTATATTATAGGGTTGGGCGTCGATTAAAAGTTTTAACCCGATTAATCGCCACCCTTTAATCGATTAATTAATCTATTAATCGGTCTCGTTTATTTTTAGGCCTAACATTACGAAATTTGAAATTAATATATTTTGTTTGCCTTTCCTGAATATGTGATAAAAGATTCAATATACAACTTGGATTATGAATCTGTGTCGATGTGTAGTTAAGAACAACTCAGACACTCACACCCGCAGATTATTACTTCCGCTGCATGCGGCAAAGAGTTTATTTGATATTCTCCAGCGGCATCAGCCTTCTTTGATCGTTCACAATAATCTCTGCTGCGCTAAACGGATACTCGAACGGCATTGGTGTGGCCGGAACACGTGTAACCTTCTGCACTCGTCTGGAGTTACAAATCAAGCCAGTAGTTTACTTTATTCTAAAATTTAACCTAAAGTTTTCCGTCTATGGGCTTACTCGCTTGTCCACGTATGCGCAAAGGAAGCGTTTTATTCTTACTTTATTTTGGTTCATAAAAATGTTATTGACTAACCGGTTTAAAAATTTAATCGCGATTAAAGCATTAATTGATTAATCGGTGGGTTAATTGATAAACTGCCCAGACCTGATATTCAAGCTTGATCTCCTTATGGTCAAAAGCGTGTTCATACAGTTGCGTTGACTGCGGTGCGCTGCGTTGAGTCGCGTTGCGTTTCACTCTGACAGATTGCGAGGATCTCAGTTGTCGCGGCGGCACACGGTAGATCTCGTCGTAAGCAGCTATAATATAACCGGTCGTTCTCAAGATGCAGTTGTCTGAACGAGCGTTAACAGTTTTCTTTTCTGGTCATATTATGATTACAGTAAATTTTCGTATTTCAAGATGTCTTTCTTGTTGCTAAAACTGCGATGAAAGGACTGGCAGGAACGGAATGACAACTCAATTATAATTTTGGCCAAGCAACAATGTCGATATTTACTATAAAAATCAGAAATAACCAGTCAGTATTCCACTTCGGCTGCTGTTAAAATCGGAAAAGAGAATGTGAACAAAAACTGGTTAATCAATATGCCAATTGAGTTGCCACTTATAAGCTGGTAACCTAATGTAAATACTCTGAAAACTTTTAAACTTACACACATTGCTTGCTTGCCTGCCCCTCATTCCTTTCCTACATAACGCTCAAAGTCGGCCCTCATTTCTTTCATATAATAATAATAATAATTCATTTATTTACATCACATGAGAGGGGTAGAGAGACCGAAGAAAAAGCTGCCTACAAGCATTCTAACGAGCCCTCTGCCGCTCTACAGTGGCAGACAGTGGTCATCAAAAACAGAAAATATGGCTAGTAATCAAAGGGCGTATCTAAGAAATGAATACAAGCATAATCTAAGCTCACACAAAAAATTGCAGATAAATACTTAATATATGGTTTAAAGGCAACTATAAAAATAAAATTATCTTTCTATACGTACACATAAATTGTACATATGCAAATCACAGCACATTTTATGTATTTCAAATATACTTGAAAACATTGTATGACAGAAAAACGTATATCAATATAAACAGCAATGAACAATAAACACACAGAAATACATAAAACAATACAAGGTAGAATAAATTGAATGTAAATAAATCTTAGGTCTCGACAAGTAGAGCGAAAGAAATCACTGTTGATCGCTATATGGTCATTTAGAGCTTTTGGCAGTGTGTATTTGAGTATTTGTAATCCATAATTTGTTCTGAATACGTTCACCTTCCAGTATTCGATGTGACGGGTTATGTAAGAAGGATAATTTCTGGTTAATAAGGACAGGGATGTTTAATTTCGAATGTTTCGTCTTGATTCAGCGTATAAGTATAGATATCGAAAATGCTGATAACAGCAAGTCGCTGAAATAAGGGTAAAGTATGGGAATCATCAGGAGCACTACAAATGCAGGGTACAATTTTCTTTTGGAGTATATGCAATGTTTCTAGGTTTGTAGTCGTTGTTCTGCCCCGGACAAGGTTGTAATAACTCAAATCTAAGTAAAATATGGAGTTATATTATAATAGTTTAACCTTGACTGGAGGTATAAAATTATGACGTCATACTAGTTCAACAGTCAGGGCTAATTTTGATGAAATATAATCTATATGCTGGTTCCAAGTCATTTACTCCGAAAATATCACTGCTAGAGTTTTAGAAGATATATAACACTAACACTCGAGCGTTGCACTTTTCCATAAAATACAGCCCATAAACAAACTCTGTGTAAAAAAAATGCAAGAAGAACATTACCAAAGAAAGGTGACAGAAAGTAAATACTGTAACCAATTCAATAAACATTGACTCACTCGGAAGAATTCAGCAGGACCGGAGATGCACCAGCTCACCAATATTTCACGAGAGTTGAGTGAGTGTGCCGTGAGGTGAATAGGATCTGGAATAGATTTGGCAATAAATGTGGGATAAGCGGCAGTTTGCCATGCTTGCGAAATTGTGAAATCTTCCTCAAACTGTGCGATAAAAGCTATGATTCTTTAAAAGCAAATTATAACAAATGTACACCTTTGGACGCAAACGCATAGACTATCCGGCTAAAAAATGTATTGAAAATTAAACCGAGAATATGATAAAAGATGCTATTGTAATGCGTCTAAGTAGCGTAAATCGCGGGGCACATTTGATGAATCTATCATGAATAATTGAGACATATAAATGTCTCTAAGTTTGTGTACCAACAAGGAGCTCTTAACGAGTGGTAGATTAGAATTTTTGATAATTACACCGCGCTTTAAAATAGCAGTTTACCTAAAATAATCTGCTAGTTTAAACATATTCAACTGTTACTCTGCGGACATTCGATAAAAGCAAACTGCTAGTTTAAATTGTCTTCAGATGAATTGTTAATCATATATATTTGCACACAAGATTGTATCCATCGATAACTCATCCTCTAAGGTGGCTAATTTTAAGATGATGTAAATTTTCTTGCGAATAAATTGTGACAACAGGGAGCTTTTGCAGAGCATTTTTGCATTCTCATAACAATACCCGATACTGTACTGATCGCTTCGCCTGTGCCTAGGATCGTTATTAGAGAGCAGGATCTTTCTGCTAAAATTCCCTTATGTTAAGATTTTGCGAAAGAACCACATCAACCTACGTGTGGGACAGGATGGGTTATATCAGGGGGAATCGCAAGGGTTAGAGAGGACAGTCAAGTGAGGTTGTACCCTTTGATCGACTGGGAAACATAAAGAGTCTCGCATTTTATGGTTATGGAACTGTCAGTTAGAAAATTTTATAATTGTCGGCCTCTAATGTAATTATTTTTATAATGGCTCTGCCAAGTTACGCATCGACGGTCGTTAAGCTGACGGAAGGTTTTCCCGACATTAATGTTTTTCCTTTACAAATACTGTACTTAAAATATTGTCCTTCAAATACATACAAATGAGCAAGCACAAAAAGGCGATATGTGTAGCCATTGGAATACGTAATATTCCAATGGGTATTCTACTCACCCATTGGAATAGTGGATATATCGTGGGAAATCGCCGGACTTTGGAATGTGATGTTCTTACTTTCTCCGGCATTCTTTGCCGAGACATGCACTATGTAGCTTACACCAGGTTCTAGCGACAAAAGAACGCTCATCCAATCCTGGTCGTGAGGCCGTGTTGAAGGTATGTCGATTTCAGTGATTCCAGGAAGTCCGATTTGCGGATCTCGAGGTTCCCATCGGAAGTGATATTTCAGCGGCAATCCATTCCAAGCGATAGGGTCGACGACGCGTAGATTGACCTTTCCTTGTCCTGATGAGATTATCTTGATTTCTCTTGGCGGAAGGGGATCTGTGTGAATCAGTAGCAGTCATTCACACGGAAGAAGATAGGTAATTACACATGTGAGGTAATGTAAATTAAGAACAAAATAACTACACCTAAAAATTCATCGAGATACACGCCTCAAGTGAGCACACTAAATGAAAATTCTACTTCAATCGTAACTGGCGACTTATTGTAATGCAGTTCCCTAATCTTTAAAACTGCCAACAACGCGAGAACATCGAGGTGTTATCACCGTTACGCGCATTTAGCACTTCCACACTTGAGTACATGTCGCTTGTTAAGATGTTCAACATCGCAAGTTCATTGAATGTTGCTTTCTACTACGAAACAACAAATCAAAAGGAACTGTTTAAAGCATTTAAAAAAAATGTAGTTATACACCTGAGCCCAACATAAGGCGGTAGAGGATTTTATAAATGAAGCATATTTCTGAAAATGTGAATAAGTCTTCATAGCTTTTAACATTTTTTTTCAATCTTACGTGGGAAACACCTATAAAATAAAATACTTGATAGTATAAACTGTAAGACCCTTTATTTTCGCGGCCCCAATTTTTCGCGAATCGGTCACAGAAGACATAAACACGGCCCATTGAAACTCTTAAAGGGATCCTTCAACGAAATTTGAAATATACCCGTTGTGTTCAGAAGTAGGTTAAATATAATCCACAATATCCGTAAATGACAATCGCACGTTTGTATTTTGAGCCTGATGGTTGTATTTTTTGTTATAAATGGCCCACTCTGGCTAACGCTCAGAGAGCAGCCAGCGGGGAGCACGTCACACCCGCCGCAATCGTGACGTAGTTTGTCTCGGGACCTTACGCCCGGACGCAGCGGACGCCGCGAGCTATCCCAGCCAATCCCGCTCTGTGGACGTAGCCCGTGATGCACTTTTTGCGCGTCGCTGTGCCCCCTCTCCAAGGTGACGTGAGATTCACGCGGCCTTGGATAGGCCCCGATGGCTCGTAGCATCCGCTGAAAGCAGCCGAAGCACACCAGCGATCGGGCCACCGCAAGTAACCCCAAAGCTGCCTTTGTACGAATTTTGTGCGACGGGTTAATCTCCTATAATCTTGTAGAAGGACAATAGCAACTTCTGGGACACACAAAAGAGAGTCTCGAGGAGAGGGGAGTTCCTCCTTCAGCTTTTCTATCGTCGTGGCCTTTTCTCTCACTACCTGTCAGGGTTCCTAGACGGGCATTACAAACCAGGCGTTAGCGACATCCACCAGGTGCTCTTTGCTAATCGTTTAATTCGTTTTAAAATTCTCTTTCGTTCCTTTTCAACAAGATATTGTTGTGTCTGATGTGATACTGCTCCCTTGAAACCAAATAGACCAATAAATAAGCTGCGAAATTTCGTTCTAGTATCCCTTTAAGGATCGAAATTATTGCGTGCCTTAAATTTCGCGAATATTTCAATTCGCGAAAGTTACGGGCTCGCGAACATTAAGGGTTTTACAGTATCTTAATTTACGAATTATGTCTTCACAATTTTAGGATATATGTTGTTTTAAAATGTATTTCATGCAAATCAGTATTGACTAGCTACTTTTTGTTTACTCGCTTTAGGGAATGACTGTTTTATAAATTTACCAAGCAAGTAAACGTTCCCAGTAAATTTGTATGGGCTGTAAAATGCATTTCTCTACAAAAGTGGGCGTCCGAAATTTTAGTGCAAGAAATAGGTTACTCCTGACTTTTCGCAGGTTCTAAAAGTAAACACTCTGCGTACACTCCATAACTGTTTCTGCTGCAGAAAAAGCCTGTACTGTAAACAATGTGTAACAATTTTTTTTTTAAATATTGATTGGATATTTTTTTTTTTAATTGGGCGTGGAGACTTTCGTCCGGAATGTAACTACCTCTTCAGGGTAGCGCTTACTTGTAAAACCTAGCTTGTTCTTTGTCATCTTGAGCATAAAACATGTCGAATTTATGTCAGGACATTACTTCGGTAATTTCTTAGATAGCCATTAACGCACTATTGTGATAAATTGCTCGAGCCTTACGTTGGGTAAACGGTGATAACATTTCCTGTGCTAACTTACATAACTACAAACAATGGCACCTAAATCAATTGCTCGAATTGGATTCTTATTAAATCATTCATAAATTTGATACCGGAAGAAAGCAAGAGAAAGGTTAGGAACGAGTGGTTATCCACCCGTTCCTTAAATGTTTATTAAAAATGAACTCGATGCGATAATCAATACCCGCGTTGATTATTTTTTTAGGGTTACTTATTCGCAGCAAAGTAGCCCAATTTTTGGCAGTAGTTTGTTTTCTAACTGCTCTGTTAAAACTGAAGCCCAGCTTTAGCGCATCTTCAGAAACATAAATCTGGTATTTCACGGAACGTTTCGACTCGATAAAGTATAATATCCTATTGAAGAAAAAATTGGCAGCGATCTTTACCTTCAAAGTACTATAATGCATGAAATGCATTACAGGGAATTGGGGAGGGGAAATTGCTTGTCACGTGACATATGTTTTCTCGCTAAATTGAGCCAGGTAACTGAACAGTCGTATAGGTCCATTTCCCCCGCTAAATTTAGTGGAGAATCTGGATTGCTGTCAATGTCACAAGACGTGAATTTTCACGGTAAATTTCGTAGGTAACATTAATTGGTGTACAGGTCACGGGACGTCAATTTTCCGCTGAATTTAGCGGGGAGACTGAATTCGTGAATATGTTCAATGAAATCAGGTAGCGTGCCACAAATTTGCCCGCTAAATTTAGCTGAAGAACTTATTTCGTGTATAGGTCTCGTGATATCGATTTCCCCGCTAAATTTAGCGAGAAATGCACGGACGGACGGACAGACTAACAAAATTTGGAATCGGGGGTAGCGATAAAAAAGCATTTCATGCCTTAAAAAATTATCCACTCATACAACTTACGTCCTATAATACGGTACGAAAGAACCACATGACGCATTATATGCATATTTCTCATTAAAGAATGCACAGGAAAATTTGATGTTTGGCAATATTTGTCTATCACACGTTTTCTGTCAGATGGCATATAAATATAAATTGTTTCCTCCTACCTCTTTATTATTTTTCTTGAAACAGATGTGGCGCATAAAAAGACAATGTTCTGCTTTTTACGTGTATAGAATATCTATAAGTGTCGTTGTCTTAAACCACTTAAATTGTCAAGTCCACTTTTAAGATAACTTGCTTTTTAGATTATGTTTATATAGATGTTTTCTTTATATGTGATGCGAGTCATAGATACATATGTATTTTTAGTAAGGCAAAAATGGCAGACACTGATGATATAAAAACTCATAAGTTACTTACTGTAAGCACGTGTCCGCACTGATACTGCCGCTGCCCGTCCTATTCTTATTCTTCGACCACCGTTCCCGTCGCTGGGGTAAAACATCCTCAGCGTAATGTTGTAATCGGTCCAGGGCTTCAGACCGCACAAACTGTATTCGGTGGCACTTGGCTTCAAGATCTTCTGGAAGGTGTGGCCCAGCGATTTTCCCGTCAGAAAGTAGCCGCTGAGTTGCACAGGTGCGTTTACATGCAGGCGCATGCGAAGTGTAGTGGACGACCACGTGACAAAGGTAGCGTTGTTCGTGGTGTGATGGGCAGTCATGACCAAGCCTTGCCGCAGGTATGCTTCTGGGGCTAAACGTCGTAGGGCAAAATGTAGAAAGAAACATATCGATAAATATAGTGGTTGTTTCAGTCTTGTTTCTGGTGTAGCCCAGTTTTTATGAGATATTCATGACTGGCCTTCTTTTATGTTGATTAACACAATTTGCTCTTAGCTTGCTAGTGTTTTATGTCACAACTTTTCCAACAGACCAATAAGAACCTTGCTTTATTCGGGAGGCGTTATAACGGCAAAAACAAAATCTTTGTATCTGCCTAACTTGCTGGTGACGATGGGATACGAACAAGCTGGGCAACGTCTTTTTTAAAGGAATTTAAACGTAATACGTAAGCACTTTTTAGCCTGACCCTAGACGACGACTGGCGTATATTTGTTCCGAGGACCTGATAATTGTACGAGAAATGGGCCGTCGTGAGATAATACAAATCTGTATCTTACTGACACAACCTTTTACATTGAAAAATACACAAATCCGGCCTTTTTCTTGTCTGTCTGTTACCTGTCCTCCGGATTCAAACAGTTTTATATATTCTACAACCATTATGGCAAGATATACAAACTTTCCTGGTTGTGCTATTCCAGATGACAAAAGTGACTCTCTGGTTTATTAATTGGTCAAAAAGTTATAAAATCAAACTTTAGCTCAAATAGCTGGCCAAGTATACGCATTTAAGCACGATAAATGATTGATCTGGCACTCACACTGAATATTCATTCTTGGAAGCTCTGCTTTATTAAGTTTCGATTCCCTAATTCATTTAAGGCACTGCAGAAATGGTTGAAAAAAGTCTGGTCACAACGCTCTAGATTAATGATAAGCTCTTTTGCTCTATACTCTATACTTGGTTGGTTAGATACTAAGCATGCAACCTTTTCAGATTAGTACTTTAATATGAGTACTTGGCTGACAAAATAATTTGATTCGTCGTTCTAGGAACCGCTAGGACCGAGCAACGCTATGGAAGCCTTTGGACTGACTGATAAAGGGCGTGGCGTGAACGGAAGGTTAAGCCGGTGGTATATTATTGCATAGTAACGCATGGCGTAGCTGGACTCCAAGCCGGAGCATAATTGAAGACGGCGGAGAAAAACAAGTGTTTCTTGATGCAGACTTGCCAACAAAATGAGTGGCAGCCCCACGCCCCCCGAAAGTGAGGCCGAAGGTTACGTCCGCGCGCGCAAAGGCAATCGAATCTCACCGACTCGCGGCGGCGATACACGACACCGGCGGCGCCTCTGCACGGTGTAAACATAACCGGCCGGGCATGTGGCGATGGTAAACAAACACCAGAGTCATTCATCCTGCGGTGGCACAACAGCCACTCCCCACGGTAGAACAGATACGGAAAACAGAGGAGGCGAGTCGTGTAGATGCAAGGATGATGAAGGGGATGTTATTGCAGTGTTTGCATACTATACTTCGTTTCAGCTTCGGTCCGAGCGCGGCCTATGTTATGAGCCGAAGGGCCAATCAAACAGCGAAAGAGGCACAACGTCATGGCGTGCTTGCTGCAGTTGATAGAACGAGCCGGTATTCGCCGTCTCTCTGTTCACTGCTCCTCCGCCACCTTGTCCTATCAAGCGCAGAGAGCACGCCCTGACGTTGCACTTTTTCGGCTGTTTGATTAGCCCTTCGGCTCATAACGTCGACCGCGCTCGAACCGAAGCTGAAACGAAGTATAGAAAACATGCGAGCAGGATTGCTCAAGGCAAAGCTCGAATAAGGAAGATGTTGTGCGCGTGCAAATCATGGGAGAGACCCAATGGGTTCTAAAACGATTCACGATCCGATCCCTGCGCGAAGCATACGGCGTCTACAAACTTGCCCACCCCAACTTTGCGATTGGCCTCACAAAGTTTATATCTTTGCGACCTCATTGGGTCACGTGCTTGCCACACCGGGAGGCGTGTGTTTGTACCTGTGCCAAGTTCCAGCTATGTCTCGTGGGGCTGAAAACTACGATAGGGGATTCACTTTCTGCGGAAGATGAGCAGGCTCTCTGTGTATGTCCGCAGCCTACTTCCCCTTGCCTCCTCGGCAAGTGCGACCAGTGCCGAAGTGCGAAAGAATCGACATTGGAAAAATTCGATATTGGACATGATGAGGAGGTGGTCTTCGCCACGTGGGAATTGGGGGAGTTAATTACGAAGATGCTGACGGCCGCAGCGCTTATCAAGGAGCTTCAAAAGACTGTGATAAAGTGGATCTTTTAAACTACCTTACGACGCGTGCAAGCAAAGGCAATACATGACGAGAACCACCCTTGTGAAAGGGGTGCTATTGTTTTCCACTTTGACTTTGCCGAGAATGGGACCATGGTGCTTGCGGACAAGGTACAGGCGTACCATTGGCAGAATAAATCAGCATCTTTACGTGCGTTGTAATGTCAAAGAAGTCGACGCGGAGCTATGCCGTTATTTGCGACGATCCAACTCATGACTCGGCGCATGTATGCTTGTCCTTGTCAAAAATTAAGGCACACCTCAAGGACAGCGCACCAATCTACTCTCTCTTCACTTACGTTAGCGACGAAGCGGCCGCCCATTTTAAGAACTGGTACCAATTTCACTAGTTTCAGTGCAGTGAGCTCCAGACGACGAAGTGCATCTTTTCGGCAACAGGGCATGGCAAGAATGAATGCGACAGGGTAGGGGGGCTTGCAGAACACCAAGCCTACGGATGGCGAGCTTGAGACAATTCGAGAACGAAAAAAAATTAGAGTGGGAGGACGCCAAGAGTGTACCTGGAATCCAGTCTCTTCACATGTGGAAACATGAAAAATCAAATCAGGAGAATTCGTTGTACGTGGCACGCAGCGCGGACTCTTGAGTGGAAGAAACCCCGAGGCCCTTGAACGTGTTCCAGTAGATTGCTTGTGTGAGCAGATCCGACTGCGCCCGGATATATTAGAAACTCCTCTCGTTGAATTACCCGGAGACCGACCCAGGCGTACATCACAGTTTCCAAATTTCTATGCCCTTCAATAAAAACAACACCCCGCTTGACAAACTGTTGGAAGGCCTTCCTGCACCTGGTTTGATATATCGCGCTTTCAAGCACGCTCTCTTCGACTCGCTCGAAATGTAACCTGTGTGAACACGAAGTCTACTCTAAACTCGGATCCGTGGTATTCGATCTGCGAAAAAGCGGATTGAGCCCAGGAAAAGCGACGGTGGCTGGCCAGGTTCGTGTTGGGGAAGCCGCCGCAAGAAGTGTGTGTGTGTGTGTGTGAGTGTGTGGCTGGCCTCATCGAGCTCCCCACTAGCCCATCGTGGAACCCACCGGTACCACCCCCTTCGGACAATGCAACGGAAAAGGCCGTAGCTCCCGGACAGTGACAGATTAGACACTCCCTCCACCCGCTAGCTCCTCAGTATTGCAATCTGGTTGGTAGTAATTCAGGAGTTTAGGAATTCAGCATTCAATTGTCTAGTAATTGTTTTTCTTCTGAGTATTCGCTAGGTATTTTTGCATTTTACCACCCGCGCACCGTCAGGGTGAAGTGCTAAGGGCATTTATTGAGACGTTTCAGTACTTGTGAACCCCATTATATTATTCCTGTGTCTATTTAAATCATCTTTTTTTTTTTAAACTCCCGTTATCTTAAAACTTTGTTACGTCCTCTTTATTGGCAAGACCTCACCGCAGTGTAGGTCGGTCGACTGATCAGCAGTTCTTTCTTTCTTTCCTGTTTATAGTGAACCACGAATCTGTGCGCGTGTGACGGCTTACGATATTCTGCGGTGGCGCTGGCTGATTCACACCAAGAGCGTTCTAATTCCAGTTAAACATCTGCAGGTTTTTGCACTCTATGACCCCCTTGAAATTTCATAAAAAATATTTCTCCAGATCGATAACTTTCTTGCCCCCCTTGACCCAGTCACAGATCATGACTTTTCTGATTGCGGATGAGGCATAGCAAGAGATCCCGTTGGAGCGACTTGAGTAGCGCCTGAGCGCACACTTGGCTGTTGCCTTCGACGCTGAACCGTTTACGCTACCTAAATCCTCTCTAATTCAACCTTGATTTAAACTCATTCGACATTGTTTTTCGAGATATAAGCTGTTATCGTACCGCCCTAGACATGCCCGCCATCGGCCGGACAGAAACTTCCGCAATGTCGTTCGTTCCAAGCGATGCCTAGAGATATGAATCAAGTCATTTTGTCAACAAGCTTTCGAGTGGTGCCCAGAAATAAGAATCAAATTATTTTGTCTGTCAGGCACTAATATTAAAGTACTAACTTGAAATGGTAGCACATTGAGCATCTAACCAGCCAAGCATAACACCATAATATGGATCGGATGCGCCGCAACGTTCAGTTTTCATTAGCAATATCATCCACATCAGCGATGAAACCAAGCTCATGTGCTATTTTCAGAGTGCTTTGTGGCGCCTGGGCATTAACATGACCAAGTACGGTTACTGTGGCATGCGCTGCTCGTGTACCACTAATCGTCTAGCCAGAAATGCCCCAGCGGTAATTGGTGCGACCACGACCTGAAAAACGCATTTATTTTCTTGTTTTAAACCAAAATAATGCAACTTCTCTTTGCAGATTTGTAATTACCGGTGATCAAGGAACCATCCGGTAAAATCTAAAGGAAAGCGAGATTATTATATTCTTTAATTGCCACACAAAAATCGCAAAATTTTGACTTCAATTTTGATGAAATTTCCGGGCGCAATGCAGAAAACACTTTCAACAGTAGAAGGCTAATTAATTTGTTAAAAGCTCACAAAGCATGAAACACTTGACACAAAAGGTTTCAATTTTAAAATATAAATTTAAATCGACTTAAAACTTCGCCGAAAAATGCCTCCTTGTGTCAGGTTTGCTCCAAAGCCACGTTTGGCTTTTTATTTCGCTTGAAATCTATGCTCATATAAGTTAACTTTAACTAAATCTTGCAGTAAAGTATGCGTGCACTAAACGTGAAAAATTGTACTGCGTAGAAATTTGCACTCTTTATTCCTCCAGCTTTCAAAGTTGCGTCATCGTGCAGTTGGGGAAATCGTTTTTTCAACCTTCTTCCGAATGCGACTTTTATCACGAATAGAAGGAAGTCCCTTGCAAAAGTAAGGTCTGTCCCGTTGTGTGGACAGGTTTCGCTACCTCATATAGAAATATAATTGAAAACAAAAATAGGCCTGACACCACTATGACCGTCCTTATCCGAACACACCCCTTTAGGAATTAAATAGTCAACCGCTTGAATCCGAGCTGTGAGCTGAATGCTTAAATTTGAAACAAATCAAAGCGTCTCGTCTACAATTATCTAAGCAGACAGAATGTGGTGTTATGGGTATGACCCGAAGACCAGGCAGCAATTAAGTTAGGGCAAAAGTGCAAGTGAAATTGTCAAGACGTTGTTGCTCTTCTTTGACATCAAATGTGTCTTATTGATTTTGATTTTGAACCGCAAGGTTAGATGGTTTACCAGCATTTTTACGTAGAAGTGCTTAAGCCGTTGCATAGCGCAGTTTGAAGAAAATGCTTTGATTCGTGGAAGTCAGGCGAGCTTCTTGTGCATCACGTTCATGCTCCCGCCCATACAACATTGAGCGTGCGGCAACATCTCACGGAAAACAAGATGACAATGCTTCCCCCCCCCCCCTCCTCCCGACCCCCCTAGACACTGGATCTTACGCCCAACCATTTTCAAGACAAGAAAGGGGCTATAAAAACCGTTTTCAGGATGAGGAGCGAATAAAAGTGACGAATGCACGCCTTGCAAAAGCCAGAACTGTATTTTTAACAATAGAAACGTGGTTAAACAAGTTCATAGTTTCTCAAGGAAAGTATTGTCAAGGTCATTAAATTTGGGAAATGTTCTAAGAAATGCACAAATAAAAAAAAACTATTATTTTTATGTTTTGGTTTTCCTCGTACATAACATCTACGGCGAAAAATCTTAAAACTAGGTTTGCATGGTTTACATTTAGATGAGTAAAGATAAACATATAGACAGGATTAGAAACAAGCTACCCATTAATACAAAATAAACGCTCCAATCCACGCTTTGAAGGTTGTTGGGCAGCAAAGCTGTGGTATCATCTGCAACGATTGCCCACTGAATATAGACCCTTTTTATGGCAAACGCCACCAGGTGGTGCTCCAGTTTTTGACGTGCCAGGGAACTTCCGGTCTATAGAAAGAATGAACAAAGGCCACCTTAACACTGCTGCTTGAAATGTAGATAAAACGTTTAACCACCAATTCTCAAGGCGAACGCCAAAAGAACAACGGCGTGCGAGATCTGTTAAAATGTTTGGAGTATTCTTGTAAACCAACTTGCCTCCGCCAAGATGTAATATTGTACAGCCGAAGGCCCTCCTAAAATTTCCAACTTTTTTATCCGTGTAGAAATATGCTTTGTAGCACTGGTGACATAAGCAAGCTCAACAGGCTTGCAAAGACGGTGCGACCGGAAGTCGCTTGGGGCGCAAGCGGCAGTTCATGTTTGTAAACAGCAAATGGGTCTATACCAAATAATTGACGAAAGAAAAGTAAATGCACTGTACCAAAACTTTGAAGAAAGAAAAGGCGGTGGGAGCAGGTCCGCCGCCTTCGTGGGAGTGGACCTGCTCCAGACGTGAACTCAAGCGCCCAACGAAAGTGTGACCAGCTTCGTTGAAGACGTGCTACGACAGTATACACGCGCCGACCCGCAAGCCACCGAGGAGAAGTTGTGCTTCCTCATGAGGGGCGTCAAGAGGGAAATCCGCAGCCCCACTACGACGGTTGACGGCTTCGTGGCCGAGGCGACCAACATCGAGTGAGCGCTGTCGGCCATAGCATTCCATTACCAAGGACTCGCCGGTGTACCAACGGCTTCGGCTCTTTCAACAACTCGCTCCGATGTCGATGCTGTCGGCATCGAACACCTGCGACAGATCATCCGCGACGTCGTCCGGGGCCAGCTCAAGAAGCTACTGCCGGTTCCCAACCGCCCGGCTTCGCGCTCGATTGCCGAGGTGGTTCGAGACAAAGTACAGCGAGCTTTCCAGCCGGAGGCTCCCATCGCAGGTTCAAGTTCCCGAAGAACCGGCGCTGAGCTACGCCGCCATGGCCCTACAACCAATGCCCGTTGTGCTGCAACCGCGACGTCAGCCTTCAGCACCAAGGCAACCGCCGTACGTCCATCCAGAACAACCTGCGCCGGGGAGGAGGAGGAGGAGAAGGAGTAAACTTTTATTGATTGCAAGAGACTTTTGGTCTAGGTGGGGCCTGTTTGGAAAATGTCTAGTGGAGGGCGATCCTGTCTCGCGCCTGGGACATTTTTTCGGTGAACGAGATCGTGTCTGGGACTGAGGACGAAGAAGAAGTGTTGGTGGCGCGAGAAGAGACACTTTGGGTTTTGGAACGACGAGGAAGCAGGGCAATTCTCAGGATGGATTTTACCGCGGCCATGTAAATATTAAACCAAGTCTTTTTTTATAAGTCAGTTCGTGGCGACTCATTACGCGAAAGGGCCCTTAGTCCAGGGCTCCAGTGGTCTCTGCCGCAGCCCTCGCCCTTCGTACCAGTATTTGCTGGTCGTCGGGAAAGGGGCTGAGCAGGGAAGCTTCCCAGGTCTCGTATGAAGGGGAAGGGGAAAGGGGGAGCGAGGGGCTGGAGAGACACGCCCAAATGACGTGATAGAGGGATGAGTACTTGCCGCAGTGTGGACACGTGTCGGGATATTTGTTGGGGTAGAATTTATGCAGAAGTGCCAAATGTTTGAATGTTGTCATCTGTAACTGACGCCAGGTCGTGGCCTCCTCGCGGGTTAGTGAGTGATGAGCTGGTGGGTACTTGAAACGTTGGCCTCGTTGAAACGCCAGGACTTCGGGGAAGGCGATTGCGAGAGGCGAGGAATCTTCGGTGGATTGGTCCGTGTCTGCGTCAGGTACCCAGATGGTGCAAGCTCGGGCGACGGCGTGTGCTTGCCGATTACCTTCGACGGATTCGTGACCTGGGGTCCAGACCAGAGCCACCTTGGGGAGAGCGTGAAAGGCTTGGGGTGAGATGCGACCAGCTCTGAAACGTCGAATGGCCGTTTGGGAGTCCGTTAGAATAGTGATGTGCTGGGGGCCGTTCGCAACTATTGCTAGGGCTATGGCCATCTCTTCGGCGACTGCTGGTGCACCAAGGAAGACGGACGTCCGTAGAACGGCCGACCGACGCCCGCTTTGTTACAACTGCGGGGAAGCTGACCATGTGTACCGGCGACGCCCCTACCGGCAGCTCGGGCTTCGCGAGTTTGCGCCGGACACCCCACGCCCAAGGAGCAGAGAAAGACCACGAGACATCAAGGAATACCTGCATCGTGCACCGTCTCCAGCGCCCGCTCCCTCCCGAGGATACCGTTCGTCATCACCACGACGCCCAGCTTCACCGATACACAGGCCCCGCCGTGAAAGCCTGTCGCCCCACGCCCCTCGTCGGGGAAACTAAACGCGGCAACCCCTGGAGGTGGCGTTGCCGAAGATAATCGACGCAAACATCCTCCACGAACGTCGGAGGGTCCCCACACTTACGACGCCGCACATAAAAACGACGCTCCTGCACAGGTACCGAACCACCTCAGCGTTGTTGTCGACTGCCACGACGCGTCTGCTCTAGTCGACACCGGAGCAGATTATTCCGTTTTGAGTGGGAGGCTCTCCCACCGCCTTTGGAAAGAGACGACGCCGTGGGATGATACACAGATACGAACCGCTGGTGGGCACCTCGTTACGCCCGTAAGGAGATGCACTGCTCACGTCGAAATTCACGGTGAGACATGCCCGATGAAGTTCGTCTTTTCTACGAGGCTGTGCAAGGGACGTTATACTCGACATGAACTTTTTCTGCAAATACGGCGCCTTCAACGACCTGGAAGCCAACCAGCTGACACCACGGAAACTTGTTATGACGTCCGAGCATCAGGAAACAATGTCCGTTACCTCAGCCACAGTGCGTGTACTTTCCAAGCACGTGAACGTGCCATCGCGCTCGAGTGTGCTTGTGTCCGTCAGGACCGAAACCTCTATCTATAGAGAAGCCCTGCCCTAAAGGTAACGTTCAACTGCTCCTAGACAGAGGGATCGGTGTCGCAAGAGGCGTAACAAAGCTTCAAGACGGACGCACCACTGTCCTTGTAACGAACTTCCGACAAAAGGCTCAGTTTATTTACATGAAAGCAAAGAGGTCAACCTGCTTGTCAGTGCTGGTTTGCTACTTTGCGTGAAAAGGAAGAGAGTAGAGACAGCAGACAGAATAGAGAAGTAAAGAAAGAGCGAGATCACACATACACACGTATACCCCCTCCCCCACACACACCACACATACATACACAAACACATATACAAGCACTCAAAGATTGGCGAAAAATAAATAGCCGCACGTAAATTAAAAAAGAGTGATGTCAGTTCACAACACTTGGTCCAGGCGGGTGTTTTTTAAGAACCGGAGTAAGGCGTTGGTTGCTTTAGATTCTTTTGCTATTGAAGTCCAGGGACCTAATATATGGCTGAGCTCAATGTCATGCTCCTGTATGTTCAAGGATTGTTTTTGTGTTTTCCTTTGGGAACTATATAGCGAACAGCGGCAGAGTACATGTTTATTATCGTGTGTTTTTGACCATGCTGCACAACGCGGTGAATCTACTTGACCGATCATATTAAGACATTTTCACTGTAAATGCCACATTCAAGCGTATTCGATGCAGCACAGTTTCTGTTCGTCGTTTTATATTTTCCGGCATTCGGAACTTTAACTCCGGGTCAATAGTTTTCAAGTATGCATAATAGTAGCATGGATCTGTCCATAGTCTGGATGATATTTCTCTCCCAATTTTTCGGACTATATCATTTGTATCTGTCCTTGACAGAGGAATCGCATAGGTATCATCGGCTTCGTGGGCGTCACTAGCAACTTTGTCAACACAGGTGTTGCCGGGTATGCCACTATGCCCCGGTACCCACTGTAAGACAATTGCATGTCCCTGACTCCTCACATCATGGAATTTCTGTAAAATGTCATAAATCAGTTGAGCATTCACGTTATTCTTTCTTTTATGCATGAGTGCACTGAGAGCTGACTTAGAGTATACAAATATTATCCAGTTTTGGGGGTTTTGAGTGCTGATGTAGGCAGCAGCTGCCCGGATAATCGCAAGTTCAGCTGCTGTCGAGGATGTAATATGGCTCAGTTTGGTTTTGATTGTCGTGCTAGTTGACGGAATATAGGCTCCAATGGATGATGATATATAGTTAGTTGACCCATCCGTATATATGTGTCGTGATGAGAGATAGGCATGATGTATATACTCAAGTGTTAGCAGCATCATAAGAGGTGTTGGAGTTGCTGCTTTTTGCGTAACACCGGGGATGTTCAATTTAATGTCGATAGAACTGCACGTCCACGGTGCTTGCTGCGGAGTTTTAGCTAATTCAAAGTTCTTTAGAATATACCCTTGGAGTTGCGAGATGACCTGCAAAAAGCGAGCAGAGGGTTTAACCTCCGTAAGATTCGCTAGATTATATGCTTGGCTGCGTGCTTGGTGTCGTAGGTGAACTCGAATAGTTTCTTAGGTTCTGAGGATACCGGGCGAAATCGCTATAGCCTCAACAAGAGTTCCAATGTTTGATGTGCATTTTGGTAGTCCTAGGCAAACGTTTAGAGCCTGTGCTTGAACACTTTCGAGGTCTTTTATTGATGACTTGGAGATACCATGAATGACTGAAATACTGTAGCGTAATAGTCCGACAAAAAGTGAGTTGTAAAGGGTCAAAAGTGTTCTTACTGAACATCTCCATCTCGTTCCACTTATCATTTTAATAATTTGTGTGAAGGACTTAAGCTTTTGCTTTATGCGCCTGATGAGTGGAGACCGCGACAAAGATCGATGTAGGGTTACTGCTAAGAATGTATGTTCTTCGACGTCTTCAATTGGTGTCCCCTCTATTAGAATGGGATATCTGCTTGTATCCTTTCTCGTGAAGGCGATAGCAGCGGATTTGGCTGGTGAGATATGCATTCCATGTGAATAGAGGTATTTTACAGTTATATTGATTGCTTTTTGTATACGTGCTCTGTTTATATATAACGATCTGCTAGATACACAGAAGCAAATATTATAGGCGTAAAAGGATGTCTGTACATTTTTCGGAAGAAGTTTGACAAGATATATGTTAAAAAGAGTGGCACTCAGGACACCTCCCTGGGGTACTCCTCTTGTAACTTCATAGAGATCGGTGTCTCCATCATCAGTGGAAACAAAGATGTGTCTACCTTTCAGGTAACCAGAGACCCACGTACATGGTCTTGTACTGAGACCAATCCTTCTCATATCTGTAAGGATGGCGTTATGATCCACAGAATCAAAGGCATCTTTTATGTCAATAAAGACGGCAGTTCTTTTCAATTTGCTCGCGTTTGCTTGTTCAACAGTGGATACTAGATCTAAGACATTGTCGATACTGCTCCTTCCTCGGAGGAATCCTGACATGCATGTAGGAAGTATCTTTCTGTTCTCGAGGTCCCATTCGAGTCGCGGCAGTATCATTTTTACATGACTTTCCCGACACAGCTCGGTAAAGGGATGGGTCGATATGAGCTCATCTCCAAAGGGGTCTTGGCTGGCTTAAGTATGGGAATCACTCGTGAAGTCTTCCACTCTTTTGGTATGCTACCAGATTCCCACGAAGCGTTATAGACATCGAGTAAAAATGTTCTAGCCGCGCTACAAAGATGTGCTAATGTAGAATAGCGGACACCATCTGGACCAGCAGATGAGTTCTTGTTTGCTGAAGAGAGTGCCTCCTTCAGTTCTATTAAAGTAAAGAAGCGTCGATGACATCTTTTTGCACTGATACAGCATTATGACTAGCTATAGGGAAAGCCAAGTATGATATTGAGGAGTCGTGAGTAATCTGCAAGCAATACTCTTTTGCTACTTCCTTTTGTGTAACTTAGCGATGTAAAGCGAACGAACAAAATGGGTGAGTCTGCTGCGGCCTGGAACCTAAACTTCGCGTCATATGCCATATTCGCGTTACAGGCTTCCTGGGATCCAGTCATCTCCATCGTTTCATTGAAAGCTTATCGAGATGGCGTTGCACCTTTCTTTGTGCTTGTCTGGACTTTCTTACATTTCCTTTAATTTTTTTTTGTCTTTCTGGCCCTTTGTTCGGCTCGTCGACGGATGGCTCGAAGTCGTTCGTACTCCTCATCTACAGCTATTCGGGTGAAATT